>WTSP01024210.1:19800-35085 GCA_025331215.1 Actenoides lindsayi | reverse complement strand
CTGCTTGAGCGAGTCCATCGCAGAGCCACAAAGATGATGAAGGGAGTGGAGCATCAACCTTATGAGGAAAGGCTGAGGGAGCTGGGGCTCTTTAGCTTGGAGGAGACTGAGGGGTGACCTCATTATGTTTATAAATATGTAAAGGGCGAGTGTCAGGAGGATGGAGCCAGGCTCTTCTCTGTGACATCCAGTGATAGAACAAGGGGCAATGGGTGTAAGCTGGAGCATATGAGGTTCTGCAGAAACATAAGGAAAATCTTTTTCACTGTGAGGGTGACAGAACACTGGAAGAGGTTGCCCAGAGGAGTTGTGGAGTCTCTTTCTCTGGAGACATTTAAAACCCACCTGGATGCATTCGTGTGTGACCTGCTCTAGGTGACCCTGCTCTGGCAGGGGTGTTGGACTCGATCTTTCGAGGTCCCTTCCAACCCCTAACGTTCTGTGATTCTGTGATAAGGTTTCACAGTTACACTTGGTGATCCACTAAGCTAGAATAGGGTAGATAATTTACAGAGTATTTTATTTTGAGATGCCCCCTGCCAACTATGAGATCTCAAATTTGGCCTTTCTGCTAGGACACTTATTTGGACAAAGCAACCCTTACTGACTCCTGAGTTATTCAGAAGAATTTAAATTGATTTAGCAATCGCATTTATACTATGAAGCTTAAACCAACCAGCAGAGCAATTTCAATTCTTCTTGGGGGCCCACAGATCCCACGGGAAATACCCTGCTCTAATTTGCATTTTAAAAAGGGTGTCTACCTGCAGAAAAGAGCTCTTAAATTAACAGCTAATAGAAATATCTGCAGATTCACTGCTGATTTAGCCTTGTCACAGCCACTGTCAAAAACAGAGCAGTATTTGTCTCCCTGCTCTTAATCAGTGCACAGAAAATTTAAACTCTACTTCAGCCCAAAAATTATTTCTGCAGTTGCCTCACATCTATATTCTTTCTGTGAGATATCCAGACTGTCCCAACCAGAACCAGTTCCACTTACTGAAACTACATGCTCTGTAACCACTTCCTGAAGCAGAATTCCTCAAAATCTGATTTTGATTTCTTCTCTGACACAGATTTTTTCAAAATTTGATTACCTGCATTCACTAGTCACAGCAGCTAAAAACAAGAGGAAGGGCACTGGTATTTTTTGCTACCTTCTCAAAGCAGAAAATTCCCAAGTTAAAGGATATTTGATTTGGATATACATAGGTTACTTTTGCAGAGATCAGAGCTGTTAACTCATACTAGTAATGGTTGAAGCATCTTATTTTCTGTCACAGCTATTGACATTCTCTGTTGATGTTCTGAGATCAAATGCTATACCCAGTAACACCCCCCCTTTGCCCAGATCTGGTAAACACCACTGACCCAAATTCATGCTCTCCTATAGCAGTGTCTATTTGCTCAGGTGTCCCTCCGTTGAACTTTGATGAGAAAGACTGTTTAGGAAGAGAAGTGAATGGTCTTTCTTTTGAGACACAATACTATCAAGGATGCTAAAGAAAGGCCCTGAGAATATGTAGAACAGGTTACAGTGATCAAAGTTAGAAAAATAAAAAAAATGTAATCTGAAACCATAAGTACAGTCCCAACACAGCAGAACAGGCACACTTTCCTTGAAAAGCAGTAATTTGTAACTTATTCAGAGGTCTCGGCCAGGAGTTTCCTCTGCTTATCTGATGCTTTGAGTCTAGAAATGCTACAATGCTGTAACTGAAAACAGAGAGTCGATTCTGCTGTGGCCTTTGTGCTCCAAGACCTGGGAACAGACTAAGTGAATTTTTCAAAAACTTACACAGTGTCTCCTTGGAGAGTTTCAATCACTTGAAGTCACCAGAGACACTCACTCCATGATGTCTTTTTCACTTTCAAAGAGCCTGGATTCAAACTTCCAGACCATGTGAATTTGTATGTCAGCAGATAGTATTTAAAAAGCAGCTGTTCTCCTGCTATTGTTTTTCCTATTGTTTGCACTGAAACATTTTCTTGTTATATTTCATGTAACATTTCAAAATGTTGATATACTATTATACAATGTCTGACCACACTCTGACATTCCAGAAGTTCTGAATAGTCTCAGCTTGCCATAACTTCCTATGTTAGGAGTATCATGAAAATAACCAAGAACTGACTATAAAACATTTGATCCGTAGCATCACAAACTTATCCCTACACGAAGTAATTTAGAGCTGCCTCACTTATCACTCTTTTTTTTCACAATTCAAACCAAAACTAAGTTTCAAGTTGATTTTTAGAGGACATTTACAATACTGTCTGCTTGCTGTGGCACCATCTGACAGAGTGTGCAGGGATACATGGTGTGTCAGATGAAAGCTTCCTTATTTGTTTTTGTTGGCCTGAGGCCATTTGAAAGTTTTCTTACTGAAAGGAAGGGAGAACAGAGAGATGCAGAAATGATGGCTGCCTGGATTTAGTTGCCTATGAAGAACCTATATACCCACTTTTTCAGGGAAAATCTATCTTGATGCATATACAGAGTCCATGACCACTAGGAGTAATAGCGACACTTATTTTTTTCAGAAAACATTAAATTTGGGTTTCTGTGCATTAAGCAACTTTCTGGCCTTATACACAGACTGTTGTAATTAAAAGAAAATATACTAGCACTAATTACAGCTCTTGGTAACACTTGTCCCCCCTTCCAAATATTCCCACAAGTTGTTTTTTTCAGCTCTATAATGATAGACATAAGTATCAGAGTTCTCAAGAACTATCTAGATAATCCAAATGTTCCTATGTCCTTTCCAACTTCATTAGTACTTTTGCTCAGTACAGCATACTTTAGAAATTTAAATATGTAAGATGCAAGGTAAAGCTTCATTTCAGATGTTTTCAGATTATTTTCTTTTGTCTAGAAAGAACACTTCCGCTGAAGTGGGTGACAGTGGATCAAAACACTGATGAGTACTCTCACCTTTCCATGTTTTGTATATGAGGTTATCCACTTCATTTCAAGGTGTTGTGCCTGCATGGCTGCCTCCAAAATATCTAACTGTAAATAACTGTTTGCTTGCTGACAGGTCACCTAAGTCCTAGAAAAAAAACCCTGCTGATACTCTCTTTAATGAAACATGTTTCAATCAAAATTGCTGTTTTAAGGAAGAAGTTATTTCCTTCTATCTCCTATTCCTTGTAGTAAGATGAGGCTAATAACATTTCTGCAAATACCAAATAAGTTTTGACAATCAAGATGTGGGGATGAAGACCATGCAGATGGAATACAATTTCTATTATTTCAGTAATGGAGAAAACTGCTGACCCACTGCAGACTTTCATTAAAACTTGGAATTGACTCAGCTGTCACTGTTTAAGGCTATTTCATGCAGCAGCAGTTACAAGGGAACTCAAACCCAATTACACGCTTTAGTTCTTTCTTGGTTTTTTTTATTTTCACTTTAAGCTATATGTGATCTCCATTCCAAGGATGCTGTGCTGCATTTTGCTCATTTATTAAAGTCCACTAAAAACACAGAGAGTTTTAAAATGGTAGCTATGGACTGATTTATTTATTTTCCTAAGTATGACTGAGAAAGATTTCTCTGAAAGGGACAGCTATAGCAGAATGGTCTGCATTTGGAGTAATGCAAATATATTCTGCTTGTTGAAGCTCTGTACTCAAGAAAAATCCCCAAGATAGCAATGAAGATTCTGTCTTAGTCCTTAATTTCCCCATGCTACTTGTCCATGGTGACAGTAGCCTAGGAAGATTGCTTTTTTCTAGGCCCAATTATTTAGCTAATGACAGAAGTGACTTCATTTTCACGGCTTTTAGTTTTGAAGTCCATTTCCCTCTTTCCATTCTGAAGATTTCTCTCTCATGGAATCAAACTCACAATTAAGCTAGCAGTTAGATCCTCGGGATCAAGCACAATTTAGACAACTACACACACTAACAACTTGCTGACTAACCATTGGCAGTGAGTTCAAGCCTCTTCCTATAGTTTTTGGCATGTAGCTTCAACTGATAAAATAAGGGACTGCCAACACAATTCATATTTCCACCATAGCTCAGATATCTGCTTCACCTGAAACACTCACCAACCTTTACTTTAGAAAGGGTGAGGTCAGTCATGCAAATTCAAGGATTCTCAGAACTTTTGCACACCTTCAGCTCCTGCTTCTTTTCATAAAAAAACCATTAATTTATAGCAAGTTCTTTGTCAAGCCAACGTTGCTTCTTTTTCCTGCTTTTACATTCCTAAAATATTCACAGAATCATAGATTCCATGATATTAATTACAAGCTGAAGCTTTCACAGAGTCATAGAATGATTTGGCTTGGAAGGGACTTTAAAGATCATCTAGTTCCAGTTCCCTGCCCTGGGCAGGGACACCTTCCACTAGATCAGATTTTTTCCACAGCCTAAGCAGAGTACAGTGAAGAAAGAAGAACCAAGCTGTACTGGAGGCACCAGGTGTTGATGCCCAGTTCGTTACTTTAACCCCAGCAAACAGCCCTCAACAGAAAGAGCATTAGAAATGGTCACTGTAGACAAAACATCAGAAAATACAACAACATTCTGGACATATTCACTTGATTTGTGTAACAGAGTGATTATGCATATTTGCCTCAGACTGCTATCTACATGACAAGGTACTGACTTCCATGGTGTAATTCAGAAAAATCATGGATAAAATTTCAAAACAAATTGAAAAACTTTCCTAGGAAAGACTATTTGGGGAGAGAGCAAGGCAGAAAACAAACATTCAAAGGAGGATAAGGATTTTTCTATTACCATGGAGTAGGGAAGAGAAAGCACTTATCAGAAACAAGAGATTCAGGGAAGTTCTAGTATAGCATTTGCATCAGAATCCGGAAAAAACATCCAATGTGCAAGACAGGTTAAAGGATTTTTTTAAATTTAAGTTTAAAGTTAAGGAAATACTGCTACATATATAAACTTCCAATGTATTGTGGGGGTTGGTTTGTTTTTATAAGAAAAATCTTAGGGGTTGTGTCCTCTTTTTAAAGATTAGGCCAAAGTTTTTCTTCAAGAAACTCAACAGCTCAAGAAACTATGGCTTTACCTTTGTCAAATGTTCTAGTGCTTATTTATACCTAAAATATCCATTCATTTGTAAGGTATTAAGCATAGGAAAGTTCATTCCTAGTAAGTACTAATAAATATACTAGTAAGTATCACTACATTTCAATAGCTTTAACCAGAAACAAGGGTTCTATAGAAATAAAAAACTAAGTAAAACAACTTATGATCTGCAACTAATTGTCTCCTCAGAAAATCTGGTCTAAGATTTTAAACTGAGAACTCCTCTCAAAAGCACTTTATCTGTTTCAGATTACAGTACCTGTCTGACAGAACAAATACAAGGAATTATTGAAACAGTCCTGGTATTGAGTTTTCATCTAGAACAGCAAACTGTGGTTGTAGATTAAAAATTGTGAAAGTACTGATATTACACTACTAACGGGCACCTACTCAGAACTATTTCCTTTTTCTATCTCTTTTGCACTATAGAGATTAAACACAGTATTTATCCTCATTAGGGTGTTATAAAGCATATCCTTCTGCCAGCCCAATAAATTAAGCTAGAACCAAAAGACTTCACTAAAATTTATGAGATATCATTAAACCATGTGAACAACTCTGCCTTCAAGGGAAGGCTTAATTAAAAGGTTTGGTGACTACAGTTTTACATTAAAGCCACATGAAAAGCACATTGTAGCAAGATCTGAACTTTGAATTTATGTGCTGTTTATATGCCTGAGGTTATCAAACTTCACATCTAACATACCTTGGCAAAAAAGACTGTGAGGTGTGTTTCACTGCCAAGTATCCAAATGGGAAATTTTGGGGATTTCAAATAGGAGCCAACCTAAAAAGGTACGAAAAAGTCAGAAACACAAAGCAAAGGCAGAAAACTCACCTAGTTAGTGATCAGGTTAATGGCAATTCAGTTAGGGGAGTCCCAGTTGCTCCAAAAACTAATTTAAAACATTCAATAAAATGAAAAAACATTGTAAAATACTTAGATTCTAATTTTGATCACCAATTCCTGTTGGACTTGGGAAACAAGATAGCTTACAATAATTAACCAAAAAAAGACTGAAATGACTGAAATAACTGAAATAAGTGAGATTGTGGTATCAACAATATCCCTTACTTCAACCTTGGAGACATGCCTCGAACACTGCACAAAAGCAAGTACTCCTGTGCTTACCAGTACTATAAGAGGATGCTAAATGAGATGGAAGCCCACTTGATTTATTAGCTGGTTTTAGCTGACTCAATTCAGAATTGACATTTATGTAATAAATGAAGGGATAGTTAGTTACAGTTGAAACACCAACGTTCTGCAAACTACATAATCCTCTTTAACCCTGAGCTGAGTTAAAGGAATTCAATACAGATTGAAAAGAAAGCAAAGAACAACCAAAATGCCTTTTAAAATTAAGAGTATTAGTGTTGTTTCAAAAGCAGTATTTGTAAAGCACAGTATTTTTCAAATAAAAACCTTAAATTAAGAAATTGTCACAACAGGAAGAAACAATATGGACTAGGTTGGACTAGGTTGCACTTCAGATTCTTTCAGACAATCATAAATACATAAGGTAACTTTTAGGTCTTAAATATACTATATTCAGAATATGCTTACTTAATAGTAGTTATACTATTTTTATGTAATAGATCTTTATTTTAAATGGAAGAGAGTGAGAGCATAAAAAGAGAACAATAAAACTGCAACATTCAAAATACGAAGCCACTTGGGGACATCAAAGTTACATAAACATCCACATAACTTGCATTAAGCATTATTTTAGTAAAAACATTTGCTTCTGACTAGCTAGTGTTGTGACAAAGTTAGAATTTAAATAGCATCAGACACGTACTCAATGACATGAAACAATTTTATCATATACCTGTTTTAATATGGTATTAATCTCAGTTTTAATTTGAACGTACTTTCAAAGTTCTTTAATCTCTCTGATTTTATACAGTTAAGCTTTCAGTAATACTGTCAAAAAACCCTACAAGACCTTAATGAAGGAAAAATTTTAAATGATATAGAAAACAGCTTACCTTGCAATATCTCAGAGATTCCATCAGTGTCAAAAAGCCTACTGTTGCCTGTTTATGTATACCAAGAAGTTCTATTGAAAACAAAACACAGAATTTATTCAAGAAAAATCCACAGTGTCTCTTCTGAGCCATTTTTTCTTACTTTTAAAATTGGTCAAGTAACAACAATTTTAGAAGTCGTGCAGTTTTATCAACAATGGCAAATCATCAAGGTAATCAAAAAATGGTAAAGGTTTTAATTTCCCTCTGTAAAATAAGTAGAGCCAAATGGATGACTTGAAAAGTTTACTGGTGACAGTCTCTTTTAAAAAGTTGTTTGATTGAGTAGGAGATGAAGTACTTGTAACTTACATCAAGTTACAGTTACATGAATTTAAGAAAGCTATCTTGAAGGGGAAAAACCATACATATATGTACTTTTCTTTCCTTCCTCAGCCTTTTTTTTTTTTTTAAGAGTTCCCCGGCCTTATTTGTCTGAATCAATTCACATTCTGCATAAACCCCCATAATTTTGCAAATAACAGTTTCGTTAGTAGGAAAGAAAGCATTCACTCCATTTGATTTTCCTTACTGACTTCCACTTCATGTATCATACAGCTCTCACACACAGCTGTCAGGAGTAGCTGAAATATTTATGTATTACTGATTGGAAGAGCACTTCCAGAGCTTTATTTGAGGCACTCTAATAAAGAATGAGACAGTACTTCAAAATTCAAAAACTTACAAACTAGTTATAATCACAAAGATTTGGAGAAACTCTGGGTTACACATACATCACCTCAACAGTGCAAGAACACTTGCACTTGTCTACTTGGAACAGCTCTGCTAGGACCCCAAACTGCCTAAACAAAGAGCAGCATATACCTGATCTTGAAAATACACATGGGAACACACACCATGATCAATTCAACAAGATCTGCCTTTCCTGCTCTCAGAGAACACTGACATCCCTCTAAAAAACTGTCTGAACTGTATTTTTTTTACCATTGATCACTCATGTACAATAGCATAAAACTATGTCATTTTTATCCATGGGCTGAAGCCTTCAGGACCACAGCAAGTGAAAGAAGCTGTATTAAGTTTAAAAGTTTCTGGACTTCCAGAAATTAACTCTGCATTTCATTGTAACTCACAGCATTAGACATGGTATAGTGTGCTCCCTTCACCGACTTCAAGCTTACCTCACTGAATTTTGCAACAGTGTAGAACAGTTTACTAATGGTTTAAATTTTTCCTCTACTGTTAAGCAAAAAACCCACCCAACTCCAAAAAAACAAAACAAGAAAAAACAAACCTTACAAACATTAGCTTCTTTACTACCTTTATGACTTGAAATTCCAAATCCTTCCTTAGAATTTTCAGCTATATATATTAAAAGGCTCTCTTTGCAGTGCAGAATTCTTTGATATGAAACTGTGTTTTCAAGGATTATCTTCAGACTTCCTTGGAATTAAAACATTTGGGGGTGTACAGATAATAATTTGCCGAAACCCATTAGCTCACTGACTTACAGCTGTGTTATAAATTGCTATAGAAATTTAACATTTAATCTTATTTAACACATCACGTGTATTTCTTAACAATCATTACCAAAAACCAAGGTACAGTTCAGTCTGCTGAACAGATCTAGAAGCTGGTACTTGGAACGGAACAGGAAATTAACCTATAAATAATATTTACTATGCAGAAAATGTTTCAGAAAAAAACCTACAACAAAAAAGTAACAAACAATAATAAAAACAAACAAACAAAACCCCCAAAACAAACAAAAAGCACCAGATTACTAAGTATTTTGTTTCCCTGAGAGAGAACTAGATGAGAACTCTTGATTTATATCTAGAGAGAGATGGAATCCTGGCTACAACAGTGGTCACAGGGTGTGAATATCCTGAACAGCAAGTAGTCAAGACCTATAGATCATACACCTGAAAGCTATTAGCTTAACTTTAGCCTGTAGTCACTGGTCTACCCCTGCCTCCTTCAGAATTAGTCCACAGAAAAGACACACAAAAGCAAAAATAACTCTCAGGTGATTCACAAGGAAACAAAAGTAGACTAGCTGCCCTAAATCAAAGTTCATCCCTGTGAATATCCTCACCCCACAGAAAGAAAAACTCTCCTGGAAGAGATCTGATAGACCATCTAAGAAAATGAATATGTATGCCTCTTATCAGCAAGTCAGTTCCTCCTTTTCTGAACAGTACTTTTGCAAAGTACTCATATTTCTAAAAGGGGTGAAAACTGGAGCTTTAAAAAAAAAAAGTCAGGCCCAAACTAATGATGGTTTTAAAAAGTGATGATCTTGTTCCCAACTGCATCAGAAGATCGCCACCTAGGGACAACCCGAAATAACACACATTCTTGTGTACTTGTGTACAAGTACAGCATTACCTGTATTCATATTAAATTGCTACACTTCACAGAAGAATGACAGTCTTTAAAAAAGGAGGAAAAAAAAAAACAACCTCCCTCCCTATGTCTTCCTATTGTGGATAATTGTGGCAAGAGAAGAGATTAGAACAAGAAGAAAGGTTTAAAGGGGAACATGTAGATAGTCAAAGAAGAGGGATCATTTCAGTGGTATTTGCACCAGTGACAGCCAAGAACAACCATGGTTAATAATTCCTACCCTCTTTGGAAAGTATGCATTCCTATAAGAGTCAGAACTCTTGAGTAATCTGCCAACTACCTGGTAATTCCTCAAGTTTGTAATTCAGTATATTCTTTGTCACTGCTAAAATTACTGATAATATTTAAAATTGTTTTAAAATATTTACTTATTAATTAAAAATCACTTATCTAAACAGCTGAACATCTTAGTAACAATGTCAAGCAAGTGCCCTTCTGAAAATTCAGTTTAGTAAATGTGTTTATTTATGACAACAGCATCACCCATCTAGTATTTTTCCTGTTCCTGCATTGCATTTCTCACTGTTGCTTCACTGCTACCCCTGCAAATATACCATGAAACACATCACATCCATGGCTTTCGGCAGTTCTTTAGCACAACCTCTTCCCTCATGCCCAGGGATCCTTCCTTCAGAAGTTGATTACACCTAGTCACAGAAGTGCCTGAAATCTTTCCATTATGCTTACAAATGAAAAAAAATCAGTGCTGGCAATCAACTCTACACAATACTAATGTCAAACATTCCAACTTGTAGCTGCTTGCCCAGAGGAATTTAAGACAAGTAACCAGTAACCAAACCAGAAACACACACACAAAGCCAATTTTAGAAAACTGTCAGCAAACACATCCTGTTCTTGTTAATGTGACACCTGCACCCCTTCTACATGAGAAACTCATAGCATTGGCACATAGGAAGCTGAAGGCTATGGCCAAAGAGAGTCAAACTGTGGGAGAAATGACTGAAGGAAAAAAGGAAAGATGACAGAAAGGATTGATAGATAAAGGAAATGTGACAGTGTATCCAAAATTCAGTCTTGCTTAAGAAGTCATGAACAGTACAGGCGGTTCTTTGTCCTTCTTTTTGATGGACTACACACGAATGACATTGTAATAGATACTGATTATAGACGTAAGACAGTGAATAAGCTGGTTTTGACAATAATTATCCCAAGGACTTAAAGAAAATAGGGAGCTTCCAACAGAAGTTAAGTCCAACTACTTGACTGGTGAAAAAAATAACAGGACACATAATACCAGATTCTTAAGACATACTAAAGTTAATTTTCTGCTCCTCCCATCCCCCCAGAAATAGAGAGATGTTTCTATGGGAGTTCTGGTTCTGGATTTTTAGGGCAGATCTCACTGAGAACCTAAATGTGGATTATTACTGTGTGCAAAGAGAGTTTGGTGTTCTCGGAAAAGCCAAAAATTCCAACTTGTGTAACTGCTGAATAAGGTCTACCAGAAAGATAGTATGAAAGACAAATGAGGGTATGAACTGCAAGATTATTTTTTTCTTTTAAAAAGGATGTATTAAATTGCAGAACAGCAAGTTATCCCAGTGTAAGGGAAAGACACAAGAACAATTCGGATTGATTGCCCATAATCTAAGAACCAAAAAGAGAAAAATGAAAATACTGAAAAATACTGAAGGGAACATATGGATAAAACCAGGAAGACTAATGACAACCAGTGCCAGTTAGAAAAGGAGGGGGATAAATGACAACAGTGTTCTACAGATGCAGCACGAATCAGGGTCGGAATCGACTGATAAAACAAAATGAAATGATACATAGAAAATACAAGTACTCAAAGCCATCTTTGCTTTAATTCAGAAAAAGGTAAATGATGTTGTAGAGTCAAGAAGATTAACAATGAGATAATGGTATCAGCCATAAAAGAACCAACATAATTGGATAAAAAATTGCAAATATGACAGATGTGCTCAAGCTTGCAGATCCTAGTGAAATTCATGATATAACACTTAAGTAGCTAAACAGAATAAGCCTCTGAACTTCATTACTTACATTAAAGATCACCTGACCTATCAAAGATAAAGGAGGTGTCAGGAGACTAGAAAAGGGAAAACTGGGTACTTACCCTAACAAAAACAACAAAAAAGGATAGAGGAAAAACCCAGGAGAAAGGATGATTTTAACCTCTAAAAGGTCTTCAAACAATTTAGCAATCAATTTGCATGCTCTAGGAAGGATTAAAAAAAAATAAAAAAAAAATAGCAGCCAGTATAGGCTCATCAATAAAAGACTGCAATAATCCAATCTAAATGCCCAGATAAGAAGGGGTAAGTATGGAATCATATTCAAATGGAAGTCTAAAAAGTCTTGAAGGAGATCATACTACTTGTTCACTGTCAAACCACAGCATTTCAGTTCACGTCTTGCATGGATCTGTCTTCAACCTCCGTTCAAGTCAGTATTTTCGGTGATAACAGATGATGGAAAATACTTGTTAAAAATGTGCTGATAAACCCAAGATGAAATTTGTAGCAGTGGGAGAGAGGATGTGAATACTTCCAGAATTCAAAGTGTTCCTGCTTTCAGATCATCTTCTCTGTAAGATGAAATGTGAAAAAGACAAAAGCCCCCTAACCATCTTGGTGGCCCTCCACTGGACTCGCTCCACTATGTCAATGTCTTTCCTGTACTGGGGAGCCCAAAACTGGACACAGCACTCCACAGGTGGTCCCACAAGTGCCATATAAAGTAGAAGTACCACCACGTTCCTCCACCTCCTGGCTACCCTCCTCCTAACATAGCCCAAGATGCAGCTGGCCGCCTTTGCCAGAAGGGCTCACCTATGACCCAGGTGCAACTCACTGCCCTGTCATCCTGACATCAGAAGGAACTCGGGTCCTCTTCTGCAAACCCATTTCCTAGCCAGCCAGTGCTGCCCTGGGTTGCTGCATGGGCTTATTCCATCCCAGATGCAGGACTCCCGTGAATTTCGTGAGGTTCCTCTTCTGTCCCCTTCTCTAGCCGGATTTGCCCGCTCTGAATAGTGGCCCTCACTCCAGCGTACTGACCAACTTGCCCAACTTGCAGAGGCTGCACTCCCTCCCATCATCCAGGTCATCAGGTATGTTATAATTTCAACCTGTAGCTGACAATCCTGTATTCACCGATAATAACATCAGAGATTTTTGTGGTTTACTTCCATTTGAGGTCTGCTTAAATCAAAGGACAATAAATGAAGAGACTACTGAAAGAGAAATAGAGCCTATTCCAGGCCTGTAGGTCAGCATTTCATAGTATGTAAAAATTATGAAGAAGCTTAAACTAGAATTAACTTACTCATTCCTGAACATTCTCTGTCTCCATCCCACACATTAGAAACAGCATGGCCCGTCAATAGGAGGTTAATTAAGCTTTGGCTATATAACAGAAAGAAACAGCCTATTAAAAGGGAGATGTAATTTATTTCTGAAAAAGTGGTTATCACTAACAAATGAAAAAAATAATGCATTACCCGGACAGCTAAGCAGATATTCTCCAATTATATTCCTTTAATTAGTACGTATTTGTAATTCAGCAATGTCAGTATGATCTCCACTCTTTCAACCAACAACCTGATATAAAAATGTAGCCCTGAATTTGAGAATTATTCCTCTGAAAATTTAGCAGTAACAGGAGCATTTCCTCAGAACCGAGGCAGTAAACAGAGTAAGCAGTGAAAAAAGCAATTATATTGTGGTGCTTTTAGCTATTATCAAGTTTCAATTCAATCTATGTTCTAATGTCAATAATTTCCTGAAAAACTTATCAGTTACAGAAACATAAAAAATGAGCCCACTAAGCTACTTTAAGTCGCAGCAACCATAATTTGCAGCTTACCTTCCATGACCGTAAACAGGATCTATCAATGGCTCAGTTGCATCTTCAATTTCATTTTTTATGTTTTCAATACCCTGCAGAAAAACGACAAACATTTTTTCCTCTCTTGAGGAATGAATTGCAACTTTTACAACAACAGAATGTAATAGTAAAACATTAGAAGGCTGATGGTCTTATATGAATTAACACCTAAACACACTTCTTTCTCTTGGTAAGAAATGTTAGGAACACACAAGGAAGGACGTTTCCAAAATCTGTAGTTCTTCCAGATCAGAGGGTGGAGGAAAAAAGACTGAGCTTTTCAAGTTTTTATGCTGGAAATATACTGCAATATGAATCAAGATACCATTCCATTATCTGGATTTGACTTAGTTTATCAGTTTGCTGTTCACCTTTTACAGAAGAGTCACATGATCAAATTTTCTCTTAACACACAAAATATCAAACAATCCACAAACCTTTGTCAGTATTACAGAATACAGAAAGAGCAATACTCCAAATCTGTTTGTCCACACTGAGTATTGATCCCATACTGCATCCTTCAATTCAGTGAAGCTTTTGAATGCTCGTTTGCTAAAGAAAATGAAACAAAAAAAGAAAAAAAAAGAGGAGAATTTATTTAGATGAAGCATTAGAATAGTGTCACAAAGCACAAACAAGAACAACTAATACAGAACATGAAAATGTCCAAGTAAAAGAAGAGTAAATCTGGTGTTATATACAGAGTGGCACAGCAGCTGTTCTGGAGTTACTATAACTGCCATAGGGTCATTAGTATTTACCCATCAGAAGATAAATAATTCTGGAGCAATGTGCAAAAATGAACACAGGTTTTATATGCAGACTCTAACCATGAAGTTACATATACCTGTGAAAGAGCTGAGTGGCTTGAACCAGTAATCCCACAAAACACCATTACTGAAACTCTGAACAGGCTGTCACCAAAATAACCTTTGCATTGTGTAATGTTCTGAAAGTCATTCAGTCCATAAACAGCAGAGATAAAAAACTACTTAACCAGGAAAGACAATCTTTCAGGCTTTCAAAGTCACCATTACATTTCCCATAACTGGATTTTGTTAGACTCTAGGTTTGCAGAAAGCAAAATGTTCAAAACCAGTACATTAACATTTGGGAAACTCTGGTTGTGTAACAGTGTTGCTGCCTGAATGATAAGGGAACACTGGGTGACTATATGTTTAAAAAGAAGAAAAGCAAAATAAAAACAAGGAAACAAAAAGATTCATCAATATTCCAGTGAAGTAACACACTTTCAGTTTCTTGGGATATTTAGAGCTACATACTGCTTTTCAGAAAACAAACATATCTTTACTGAGTAATTCAAACTAGATCACACTCTGCATATCTTAAACACACTTAGGTGTACTATTTTCTTTTTGATTTCTTGTACACTTTCAGTAAGTCTTGTTTAAAAAAGAAAAAAAAAAAAGCCTGCAAATATATATCCATAGAGGGGTTTGCTCTGGCTAACACTTGAGATTTTTAAACTATTTTTCATTATTGAGTATACAAGGTATGCAAGGCAAAGTCAGTTCTGAAAAAGTCATTTGCCAGAGCATTCCTTTCCAACGAGAAAGACTGAGGAAATCTGAAGTGGGTACCACAAGTCCAAATATTGAGGGAGTGAAAAGGAGGGTGGGGGAAGGCAAGAAATTAGTGTTTTCATCAGATAAGGTTACAAAAATTTTATATTCTCTTCTTTCCTCTCAATTACAATGGGTTTGAAGAACAACAATTACTACTGATACAATAACCAGTAGTTATTTCAATTATAATGAGCAAAGTTTTCCATCTCAAGTGTTTTGTGAAATTCTGTTGCTCTATGTCCTCTCTGGGGATTTATTTGTATAATGATTACAGCTGTTCACTGGGGGGGGGGGGGGGGGGGGGGGAGGGCGTTTCCTTTTTAGGATAAACTCGTAGACAGGTTAGGCTCTGTA
>WTSP01024210.1:0-19790 GCA_025331215.1 Actenoides lindsayi | reverse complement strand
GTTGTGTCGGGTGTGTTGCTGATTTGGGCGGTGGAGGGGTGGATGGGGAGGGGGGGTGGGGGGTTGGGGGAAGGCTGTTACCTTTAAAGATAAACTCACTAGAACTGTAAGCTCTGTATTTACACCCCAGTAAGAGAACAGTGTTTTAAGTATGAAACAAAAATCAGTCTTGTATATGAAACATTCTGATGTTTCTTATGTTGTTTCAAGTCAGGAAAAATACCAGATAATTTTTTTTTCAGTATATATATATATACATATCTATATCTATCTCACAAGTATTTTGGACAGAACCACCTGTGATAACAGTGTATAAATATTGAGGGTTAACATCTTTAACTTAGATGTGAACCTTAATTAGCTGTGTTCATATACGTGAAATGCACAAGTTATTTAGCAAATTTCACACATTACATTGCTCCAGTTTTATTTTAAAGCCTAATGCTTATGCTCAAAATGATGTAACATTTTAAATGGTACGATGCAAAGAAAAGCTACCAAAACCCCCAAACCAAAACTTGAAATCCAAGTTTAACCTGATGTGTAACACACCAAAAGGTTCCTCAACATGCCCCTTTCAGGGGTGTGAATATTAGTGCAACTTCAAAATATTGTATTTGAAATGTTCCAACATGTTACTTACTGAATTAATGCATGAAATCGCTCAAAGCCAAGCTCTTCGACAGCCAAGGCAGCTATACACAAGAGACACTTTTCAGCACTACACATGGCAAAAAAATGACACAAGATACACACAGCAAGCTAGTAAACTTTCAAGCTTTAATTATCTTTTAATTTTGAATCCTCCCTCGACATTCAATTTTTTTAGCTGATTAGTATGAACTCATTTACTGCAACATTAAGATTCCACCATACAAATTAGTGAGAACATTTCTATTTGGACTAATCAATTTATTAAAAGCACAAAGCCACTGGAGTGTGTGGCCTTGAAAATATCTGTCAAATATTAAGCTGTTGATTTTGTACAAAATGTGGCTGTCACAAAGTTGTCAAGCATATGCAAACTATAGGTAGAGTTTTGCAAGTCAACAAGAAGTATTATTTCCTAAAAAAGCAAGCGTGATTATTTGGATTATTTTATCCATGTAGGTAAGCTGTATTTTTTCTTCAAATACACATTTCTGTCACTGAATTGTTCCCATCCCTGCCTTTTAATGCTTATTTATTATAAACAAATTATTCTACACAGTATTACACATTCTGATTTTAAATAAATTCTCATTGTTTTCTTTTAAAAATGGATAAACAGCCTTTCAAATTAGTGTCATGTCGAAGACAGAAAAAAAAATACAGCATTAGTGTCTTCCCAAGTTCAACACAGGCTTTATACCTTTGTTACCCTCACAACATTTCCAAACCAAGAAGATGAAGTGAACTTCTACAATTGTATTTCTTTCACCAGTAGTTAAGTTATACTCACCAGTTGTATAATTATCAAATTCTATAGGCATTCAAATATTAAGACTGTAGCAGTCTTTAGGGCCCTCCATGTCCATAAGGGCTTTATCCTCCTGCTAGTAGAATACTATACAAAACAGATAGATCTCCTTTCTGATAAAAATCACTTAATGCTGAATATTTAAGTAATAGCTGATCATCTACCTACTGAATTTGACTACATACAGTTCATTAAAGACCTGAAGCCATTAGGGCTGCTGCTAATTCTTCCCACAAGAATTCCAGAAAGGGATTTTTACACCCTTCCTGATTCTGTTTTGAAAGATGCACTTGATTTGCCCATGTGCAAACAAAACTGATTCTTCAGCGATAGAATACTTTCATTTTATACTTCAGAAACAAGGCAGCAGTATTCTTAAGAGTGTTAAGTTTTGTCTTTTGAAAAACTACAAGGAATTGCCAAAATGAGGTTACCAAGAGTAAAACTAGACTTAAGAAATTGTATTTTTAAGACAGTCTTAAAAAATATGAAACAGTGAAACTAAATTGCAGAAACTGCTACAAGAACCAACCCCACTCCACAAATATATGCTTCTGTAAGGAGAAAGTTAGAGGGACTAAATCATATAAAGCAAATCTTTGAACCTGGGAACTCGCACTACTACAGCCAACGCATGGCCAACAATGAGTCACTGTTATACACCACAAAAGCAGATGAGAAATGCTATTGCATTCAGTAAGTGTGCTCGAATCCACCTTTTGTTCACACAGCAGGATGACAGGCAGTTTCATTCTGTTACTACAGAACAGAGTGAAATGTAAGAGCACTACTATTTGAAACAAAGGGAAAGACGTAGAAGTCCTACAGAGAAATGAAGCTATACATAACCTAAACGTGGCTGGATAAAGACAGTGCTTAGTGGAGAGAAAATGAACAAACAGCAAGAGAACATGAGCTGTATGAGAATTACAATTGTAGAGAAGTTCTTTAAAATGATACTCTATCATGGTGTGTCTATGCATATTTCATGGCTTTATTATACTTCCATATTCAATTCCCAAATAGCAGTAGCCTGCCATGTGGGATTGTATCTGTAATACTCCCCCACGCACACAACTCGTCTCCTAAGTCCTACCAAATATGACAATGCCCATTTCTAGTTTTATTGATTACAGTAAGCATGCAAAGAAATAAATAAATTCCTTTGCACTAGTAGTAACAAAACTCTGCATTAGTAACAATACCTTCACCTATCTGTCCCAAGCCTAACCATGCTTAAATTGTGGGACAGAAAAGAAAAAAAACACAAGAAAAAAACCAAACCAAAATCCCACAAACCAACCCAAAAAAATCCCACAAACCAACCCAAAAACTAAGAAATGTATCTTTAATCAGAAAATACACATATGGTAAAGTACTGTTTGAACTGCAGAGTACATACAAGAGCTACAGTCGGTGTCTAGCAGAGAACACAGTATATGAACAAAGAAAGAGATTAACATTGCTCATGACAAAAGCACTGCTCATGGTAAACATATCCTGCTCTTCCATGCACATTCCATGGTATTAAGGCCAAGTCAGGCAGAACCTCTAGACTAGCACAGAAACATGAAAAATGTAGATATGTAATAGAACGGATTAGTTCATTAAGTGTTAGTGTTGACAGTAATTTATTAATTGTGTGTGTTTAAAAAGACTTTCTGCTGAACTTTTTCTACAATTAAAAAGTTCTTTAGAATAAAGCAACGTCTTAATAAAAAGACCAGTAAAAGTGTATTGATAACTAGGCTTTGCTTCACTTTTGGTTCAAAGGAAACTTCATAATATGAGCAAGAACTTTGGATACAACTGGAAAATCCGCAGAAATGAGGAATTTCAGAGTTACAACTGCCTCATTATCTTGCAAAGGAAGATGCTTTTCTTTTTAAACAGAAAAGTTTCAGCATCATACTTAAAAAAAACCTTGCTCACTTTGGAATTCTTATGTGGTGACCTTCTATTTTTTCAATGAAGTGACATTTTTACTATTATTGTTTGAGCCTTCTAAAGCACATGGAGCATTTGATAGAAGCAGATGAAGATGACTTGTAACATAAAGAGCTCCAGCACTACTAATTGCTATAGCTAGCTGCACACATATAAAACTACTTGTACAATTCTTACTTTGTAGTTATGCCACAAACTGCCGAATAACATATTCCTTCCATCAAAAGAAGGCACCTTTGTAAGTATGTTCTCATGTGAAGGCTTTTTCATACTTCTTAAGGGACACATTGGGTACAAAAACTAAAAGAAAAAGAAGCTTATCTTTTAACACATTAGGTATCTCCTATTAAAAGATTAATAAATACACATCTCAATGATCACGTGTGAACAGAGAAACTTTCCATGTCCCTGGCTCCACAGACAGTTGGATTTTACTGGATGACACATCTTAGAGCAACAGATGACATTCACCAGATTGATGATATCCACAGTTAATGAAGGAATCAAGAAACGTGCAAAAAGCAGGTAACGAAAAATTCTACCCTACCCCCCCCAAAAAATTGTTATTCTACTAGGAGGTGATTTAACTGTTTTGGTAATGATCAAAATCAAAAAGGGAAAAAGACTACTTCTGCATAACATGGGATGCAGAATATTTTTGAACACACAAAGCTTTGCAGGATTTCCTATAAAAGCTCTTCGGAAATAAAGCAACAAGTGACAAGTTGAAATATTCCTCCAGTGATAGGAAAAATGTAGATTTTTCTAAATTAAGAACACATCAGGTCCCAATAAATTACAAAATAAAATTGAAAAGATATGGAAAGTGCTCAAATTCAAGAGAAACACGTGTGTTAGAACTCCAGTGACAGACAGCACATTCCTTTTGATAGAAAGGATCAATGCCTCTAATTGCTACACACAAAAGTCTGCCTGTTGCTAACGGAGTCACAAAGGTGAAAACCCCATCTGTGTGATAATAAAAAGCAGTGGCCCCTCAAAAACACCGTAATGCTTCCCTGAGTGATGGGTAATTTAGTACAGAAATACATCTTACACGGTTGCTCCTCTTGACGACTAGACTCTGCAGGACTTTCAGAAATACTAGCAGTTTCTTCAGTCGTTTTTCCTCTCATCCATGTTGCCAGAGAGTATGACTCAGAATTATCAGAGCAAGCCATTTCCAAGATATCACATAATGTATGACAGAGAAGGTTCTTCTGCTCCTCTTCTGAAAGATTAGAAACCTACATGAGTTCAATTGCTGCTAATCAATATCTTAGATAAGCTACTAGTATCTTTTTTTATACATTAATGTTATCTAAATAATTGAGCTTATTACTTTTATCTTATTAATTATTAATGTTAATTACTGTTTGACTATACTAGACCGAAGAATTATAAAGCTGTCTTTAGAAAAATGTGTTTAATATGATTTCTAATCCATTCCATCTCCTAATAATAGATTTCAATCAAATATTTATAAAACACAGAAGTACTATGGACAGGCATAAATCTCACTAATGGTAGTTTAGAGACACGGAGCATACATACTGTATGCCTCAGAAAATGGCATGGGAGCACATTTAAACAAAAGCAAAGCGCAAAATATTTTAAATTCTTTGTACTAGGACATGCTTTACATATATTTAAATGGAAAAAATAAAGAGAGGAAAAAAAAGAAAAAGAGGTCTCAGTACCTGGACAGTCCCTCCAAGTAGACTTTTCGCTGGTAAAAAGCCTCTTCAAAAGGAATGCCTTTGTTATCAAAGCATAAAAGAGGATTAAAATACAAGACAACTCCAACTTTTGCGTTATGTCACAAGCTCTATACCAAAGCATTTTTGCATGTTATTGGAAAGGTTTCAAGATGCCCACTGTTCAGTACGAGACCCTGAGCCTGCACTGTTACTGATTTTTCCCCTTCAAACTAACCACACAGGCGGCCTCGTACCTACGTCCAACACCACTGAGTTTGAACCTCAACTACACAGAGTGTACATTTGCATCAGTATCTCCAGACTCACAGGACTGCAGTAATGGAGACACAAATATTTTGCAATATAACTGATGAATAATACAAAACAACTCCGGTCACTCAGACAAACCCCTTTGGTAGTTCAGTTAAAAAGCCCACCTCTTTTAACCACTCCAAGTCATAATTCACAGATCAGACTAAAGGAAACCAACACATCCCCATATCCCTGTTTTGTTTTCCACCAACACTTATGTTGCAATTACAAAAAAAAAGATACGCTTGAAGTTACAGAGAAAGAACAATGAAAGAGCAAACTTTGGGAAGCAGACTCTTGGTCTTTCTAATTACTCTATTAGATGCTGTTTAGGTATTTGCAGTATCTTAAAAATAGCTGCTCACCTTTCACTTCTTCCCTGACAGACTCACTCTGTTCTCCCATCTTTTGCACACCTTTTTAGTAATTCACAGCATAAAAGACTAGTAATTCTAACATCAGAGACCACTCCACATTTGATTTTTTGGACCACAGAACTAGGCGGAGCCATGTTACGGAGAGCAATTAATAATAAAATATTTTTCTATTGATTATTTACAACCTAAATGAATGGCACTCCTTCCTGTCATACAAGTCTTTTGGTGGGACAAGCATTTAGAGTGTCCTAAAGTAATCATAACAGAATTTTTATGACTACACCACGCACACTAGAGATGCAGACAATTCCATTATGTCAGTTGTCTGACCCAGGTACTTTCCAGTTCATGATCAGATTAACTCTGGTACATGACTTTAATATGTTCCCTATCAGTGGGCAGGGCCTCAACTCAGACCTAGACATACCTGCAGAATTTGATCTTTGTGTAAGAGAAGCCAAGAGCAGGTTAACAGAAAAAGTAACCTGGCCCATGTCTGCCTGTCTCTATAGGGTGCTCCTAAGAGAATGAAGAGCAGTCACAGATCAGCCAAACTGCTCTAGAAGAATGGATCCAGATTACGGGGCATATCTACACAGAAGTCAGAATTGCCCCAGAAACAGCATTTCAAAGAGTATGCACACAGCCTACAAGATACAACGGAGCTGTACAGTTGGGTGAACATATCTGAAGCACAAGTGAAATCCTAAGCACGTATCCAGAACAAAATATATTCACCTGACTGACATTCTACCATTATTCTGCTCACGAGGACTTTGGAAGGGTAACATTTCTCCTTTTCCATTTCTCCTCTTCTTGCACAGCAAACTTCCTTAGGTTTGAAAATCAATTACTTCAAGTATTTCTAACGTGCTTTGCTAAAGCAGCCATTATGACACAGATGTTACCCTTCTTAAAGACCGGGAATTTGAAAGATGAGAAAAGATGAGGATTACATTCACATTTGGTCTTTTACTTCTCCCCTTTATACTGCATTCCCTACTTTGAAGCTCCCTCTGCTTGGGCCAACATGTTGCACTTCCTCAAACAAATGCACTTCTGCAAAATTAGAGTTCAAAATCAGCCCAGCTCTGCTGTTTTACTGAGGTTTTTGTCTCCTCCACACCATAATTATGAAATCAAAACGCAACTGATCTGCAATTTTTCAAGATTTATTTTAGTTCCACATATGTAAAGAAATAATTTTGGGCTTACTAATTTTAAACCATTCCTATAATAAACATCTCTTACCTGTACAGGTGCAATCACTGCACAAGGGCCACCTTCAAATTGTTCTAATGCAGTTGATTCAGATTCACTGAAGACAAACCCTGTCAAATGAAAAAAAGACTGTATTTAGTGAAACATTCAAACAAGCACATGTTTACGTATTCTCCTTCCCTAACAGAAATGACACCTGATTGATTCACCTTTAAAAATTAACTAAGTTTTCAGTATTTTTTTTTCCCCTGACAATGCATCAGAATATGGTTACACCAGCTGAAGAAAAAGAATCATGAATACAGGTGAAAGCACAGAAGTGAATTATTTATCTCAGCAAAGAAATCAAGTCCACAAAGGGCCAACAGATAGGGTTTTAAACAAAAAGTATTTTAAACAATAAAACTGTCACTAGAGCATGTGTGGTTGGATACGTAAAATATAGTTTTTCTTTTATTATAGTTTTATTTCTTATAATTAATTTAAATTTTGTTTGTAAGTGATAATATTTTGACTTACACATGTGAAAAAAAAAAACAAACCAACATCTTTGGACCTGAACATACTTAATACATCTCTGTTCCCTATGAAGGGCACAGTATAGCTCTCACTGATCTCATTTTTGACCCATCAGTGCCTCCTATTAAGATTGAAATGTGCTGAGTTGCTCAAATACTCACTTGTAACCACTGAAACAAGCCTCCTAATGGTGTTCTCTCACAGATGATGCACTATATTTACTGAGATGCAAGATCAACCGTTTCCTCCCCTCTATCTTTAATATATTTGTATTTCAGAATAATCTTACAATTACATCCTAGAGCAAAACACTGGAGCAATTGCCGCTAAATTGTTTGTTACCACCTTGCCCTTAAACCTGTCTTCGAGATATGGTGATTGACAGCTTGCATTTCCCACAGATAAATGCATATATGTGGACAATTACCTTGATGAAGGTGACACGGAGCAACTTAGTGAGTGGTATTTTGCATTCTTCTTCTAAGTGCTGATCAGATTGTGCTCAAGTGACTCTAGTTCAATGTAATCTGGAAACCATGCAACTGTAGTCAGCAGCTAACCAGCAAGCACAAGCAAGTGGTGGCAGGGAGAAAGGGGATACACATGCATATTTTTGCAGCACTGTGAGTCTGAGCAGCAAGCTGATTCGATGCTTCTTTCCCACGGTTTCTCCTTTTACCAACTCTGCACCATTACATGCTGCCAGATCAAAGGCACCCCAAAGCCCAGTTGTGAATTTGAACTGGGGAAATGCATCCCTTGAGTGCAGACTTCCATGCATGACAGGTACATCATCACAAGTGAGGACTACTGCATGCTTCACAGGCCATATTTCATCACACAAATGATAGCTGGTCGATAATAATAATAATAATGCTGCGATGGGTTGAGTTTTTTTTAAGATGGATCAATGTAGCTATAGTTCTTCAAAACAGAAAAAAAAAGGAAAACAAGGGTTTCCCCTGTATCTGACAGAATGCTCCAGTTGTTTGTTTGGTTTTTTTTAACTGAATGTCAGAATGTGCATTACAAAGATACATTTTATATCCCAAATCCTGCGTGTCAAGCCTACATACTTACATCCAGCATCACCCAATGAACGGAGCTCCATTAATCCATACTTCAACCACACTTTGCATTACTGTCTTTTCACTCCCTCGTTAACATTCCCTAATAAGAAATATCACTAGTCCTTTAAACTGTCTGAATTAGTTTGTGCAGCCTTGTCATATTAAAAGGTAAGTCTTCCTGGACTTGGAAGCGTTACCGCATGCTGTCTGAGCACACTGCAACAACAGGGGTTTTTAGTCATTTTAACCATTTAGCCACTGCAGAAAAACAACATACTTGGATGTGGTACCATTAAACCACACTTAAGAAATCTTGAATTTGTTTCACATTCTTCGGGCTTCTTACAGAAAGCATGAACTGTCTCAGCTTAAACCTGCCCTATTTTTCAAAACTGCCTCCTAAAAACAAAGAAAATAGAGTGTGATGCACCAGAATGAATACAAATTTGAGATAGACAACGCAAAATTGGTATGACAGAATCTGACAGAATGCAACCCCAGGAAAAAAAACCCATACATAATACCTAAATGGACACTTCAATTTCTTTTTACCTAAATGCTGCTTAATGCTTAATAAACATCAAGATTCTAGAAGCTGTTAAGCAAAAAACACGGGCTGCAGGGATTTTGGTCTTACTTTCTTTTTAAAAGCTTCTACAAAATCTAAAGTCAGCTCAGGTAAAATGTCAGAAACCAGAAGTCCAGCTGGGTTCAAATCTACCTCAGCCTGCAGTCACACCTACTTGCCTTTGCTCTCCCCAATAATCACACCTTGGGCAATCTCTATAAACAGGCATCAACCCCACACCCTTCCTTGTGATTCACAGGAATGGCCTGGCTGCTCTTTAAGCTACCAACTAAGACTAGCATCTCTGATCCAGACTAATTTCTACTTACTCTTAACCAGTCGTATCTATCACACAGCTCTTCTGCTCAAGATAAAATTTTGAGAGCAAAATGGATGTAATGCTGCCAAAATAGTATTTTTTTAAATTAAGCTGCCTGCCTTTTATCCATGAGTATAATTACTAGCATTTACCTATAAGGAACACGAATTAGGATCGTTATCATTCATCTTCCTTGTCATTTATAACCCTATTAAATGCTCCATTGACCTCATTTTTTCAACATCACTACTGCTCTACTGCTTTAACCTTTTAAGGGGTGGTGGGGAGAGGTGGAGGAAGTAGATCTAGATTCCTGTTAGCAATCAATGTATTGCCCAATATTTTGAGTTAGGGTGACTGTAATATTCCCAAAGCTGTCTTTCAATCCATTGTCCACTAATTGCACAACACAAGGTTTTATTTTTATTATTTCCCCCAAACTTAGCATTTACCACGGCCCGTGGTTCTTTTCTTACCCCTAATTCTTAGCTCTCCTACACACAGTTTGCCAAAAGGGAATGTATGACTTAGTTACCTACTCTTGTCTTTCATCTAATACTCCACATCATGATGCAAAGCACTACAAAAACCATTCGTTCTTCTATTATGACCACACTGCCACATTCCTGCATCTTTTTATTATCTGCCTATTTCTAGTAAAAAACAAAACAAACTTTTTTTTTTTTTTGACATCCTAGACTTTAGTAACACTGGCATTTTACAAAGGACACTGTACACCTTTCAGTGGTTTCACTCTGTGCAAGAACCAGTTTAACTGAATGAAGGAGACAAGGGAAGCAGCTAAAGAGTACACAACATTAACCACATTAGAAAAACCCAAACCTTCCTCTCTCTCTGATCCAATCTAGCTGCCAAGATGTTGCACTAATAATTTTTTTTGCCGTGTTCTCTGCTGAGTGAGCATCTGAATGTGGCACTTCTTTTTCTCACCATGAAATCTCTTTTCTCCTTTGGGCTACAAGAACTGCCTGACGTAAGCACTAAAATGATCCATTATTACCCAAGTACAAGGTTTACAACATGTCTTAATGTTTCATCCTTTCTCTAGAGCTGGGTGTAGAATGTTAAGATACATTTTGCATATGGCTTTGGGTTTTCAAAATGTATTCTGAAACTTCTGGGGAGGGGGGACCCCAAATGAAACTACAACTCCCCCCTCCCCTTAAAAAAGGAGCATTTAGTACAGAACATGACAGCAAAACTCCACTTAACGGATTATGGATAAAGAGACAGGAAACTCTGGAAGGGATTGAGGAAAGTACCCAAATGACCTGGTAGGCTACCACTACATTGGGCAATAAGCTGCCAGAAAACAAGGTAAGATTCCAACATGCCTGACGTTTTTCTCACCTTTGCAAAACAAAACATCTCTGTGACACTTCTGAATTTTGACTGAAACTTCTGAATCTATACCCTGGTAAGAGCCTTCTATGGGAGCATTCCTCAAGACCTTTTTGTTCTGTTTAAGCCTCTCAGCCTTATCCAGAATAAAGAATGGACACACTAGAACCATGTCCTTTGTTAAAATACGGGCAATGTCTTTTCATATATTCCCTTTTGGGCCCAGGCAGCAGCAAAGTGTTTTAGGGTTCACTAATTATTTAGATAATTGTGTTACAGGACATATAAAATTCTCACTGATCTACGTGTATTCCAACTATATTAAACACCATGTCCATTAGCCAGAAAATACAATCTTCTTAACAACTTAACCTACACGTTCACACTTCATTTTTTCACAGCCAACAGTATCTTCTATTCTCCTTCCAGTTTAACAGTACTGGAAGGGCTGTTACTTACAGGTAATGACACCAACAGTCCCTCAAAAAAACTATTTCTGTCCCAGAGCCTAACTTTTCATCCAGCAAAAGGTTTTGTGTCCTTCAGAATGAATTAATTATTTTAAGACAACTCCAGATTACAAAGTACATGAAATAAACATTTAAATCTCATACTGAATAGAAAGGGATTTTACAGTCCAAAACAGCAAGATGAGATTATCTTCTCTGCAAACCAAATAAGCCACTCCAAGGAAGGTAACAAGAAAAAATCCTACCAGTATAGAAGTGCAAACAAAAATTCTTCTCTAGGGAAGGCTGTTAAGTAGCTCTTCTCAGCAGTTTGTCCCCAATGATTTTCCAAAAATCTACTGTTGTCTCCTATTTAATAGTAGTATGGCTAGTGCTAGTAGGAACAACCACTTCCTACTGGCAGAATTAGCAACATCTACTTGAACTGAAGCAGCACCTGCTACTTAGACAGGAGCTCTACGTTGGTAGTCATCAGTACTACTTTCTCTCAAGACCTTTATGTTTTCTCCACATGATGTGCAAATTCCTGGCAGCAGGTTTGGCTTCTAACTTCTACTTGGTTTTTACAGATGCCTGAAAAGCAGCCCACAGACCATGACTTGAAGACCATTCACCAAGGTTTACTTTGCCAGTGTGACTGGCATCTGTGAAGCAGAAACTTCAAAAGCAGTCCCACCAAAAGGCTTGAAGAGGCAACACTTAGAGCAGACAAGCAGCGACACGTAGGCAGAGGTGGGCCAATAGGTGTAACCACTTCCTCCGTTTGCACAATCAACACTTGTCTACATGCTAACTGGAAATATTAAATTAAAAATGATTGTCTTTTCTTCCTGATTAACTGTTTACACTGAGGAATATAGAACTCAGACACAGAAAGTAGACAAATGCAAATATTCTATACACCAGAGTCATCAAAATGTAAAAAACCCCAATTACATAGATACCAATGAGTATGTATCTCCCATCACCCAAATGAATTCAACATTATTAAACTCAAAGGAAAACTTTTCAAATTAATACTTGTATAAAAGAGTTTGAAGAATGGTAAGTGTATTCCTTTTGCTCAAAATATATTTGCTTGTCTGGTAAAGATATTATTTCCTAGTAACCCTGCTTTGATCATGGTCTAAAAACATTAGAGTTCCCATGACTTTATTAAAAACAACAGGATCCAGCTCCTCAGCAAAGGATGGGGTAAAAGCCAATCTGGTGGTGCTTAACGGTACTAGACCAGAGACAGACTTCCAGGAATGTAAGAAAAGGAAATCTGCAAAGAACAGGGAAGAAAGAAGAGTTGCCAATCTCCTCCCCCAGCTCTCAACTTGGAAGCTGGAAGAGGATCCAGGTAAAACGGATCTTTTGACATTGCATGTCACACATATACACACAACTGTAGTACTAATAGTTTCATGCTATGCCTTTGAAGTTACACAGCTGTGTTGAAAAGACATGTCCCATGTCTCCAAAGATCAATGAGAAAACAGCTCAGGTAATTCTGAAAGGATGCTGCACTCAAACCTGACAGACATTCATAGCTGCAGACCCCTGATGCCACAAGCCTGAAGGACGATACGAAGAGCAGCTTTGTGAATTGAATTTGCCTCTTCAGTCAATGAAGAACATCACTCCTCACATGAGTACGTTTCTTTAGGGTTCAGTCCTCCTCCTCCTAACTCCTTCCCAAGCCATCCTATCTATGCCAGGAAATACTCAAGTGCAGACCAAGCTTTTGCACTACAGTCCTTTGTGTGCTCTTTTAGGATTCCAGTAAAGAGGATTCATGAGGTTCAATCTGCAAATTCTGCTGCAGTCATAAAGACCAAAACCCAAAATAATCTACAATATGAAACAACACCAAAACCCCCCCCAACAACTGCAACAACAGCTTTGCATCTACGCTTCTGTTAAGTCAGGAATCAAAGGAATATATTTAAAGTTTCCAGAGCAGCAGAAGCTGCTGTCACTAATTGCAAACAGCAAATCCCCATTAGCTGGGTCAATTCTGGTAAGTGGCCACAGATCAGCCTGTCCTGGGTTCTGACCGAAGGAATATGATGGTTAACGCGTTGGGTGCATGATGAGGATTCCCAGAACACTGCTATCTTTACCAAGAAACCAGCTGCTTCAAGTTTCACATTTTTCAACACTCTCTCTACTCTCTACTTTTCTTTCCGAATGTGAATTATAGTTCTCAGCTTCCAAAGGGTTTGAGGAAAACACCGGCAGTGTTAATGAAATAAACACCGGTGTTGGCACTACGCTCTAAAAAACAAAACAAAACAAACCCACAAAAAAAGCATCAAACCACAAAAAGTCTTCCATATGAAACTACTTGTTTGATACTTTCTGCACACAGGATTAGAAACTTTAAACTGTGAAATCTTTGGACATAATAAAGCTTGATTTTTGTTTCTTTTGTTGGGGTTTTTTTGGAACTTCTGTATCTTGATTATTCCATGTTGACAAGACTCCTCTGCAGGAGGGAAACGGTGCAGAACTCTTTCAACAAAACAGAAACTGAAAGTTGGGTAAATGTATTGCACTGCTACACAACACCAGACTGACTTTTTTTGATTCCCAGCACAAGACCTCCAAACACCACACCAACTAACTCACTGTCATGTGGTTTTACTACACGGACTTGATTAAAGAAGATACAGAGAAGGGGACAAATATACCACACAGCAGAGTTACAGGACTTTCCCTGAGGACAGATAGGAAGCAACAGCTGTTTTCTAGGAGCCACCAAGAACACAAGAGAGCTTTTCCCTTAATCTTTTCACAGGATGACAAAGGTGAGGCACTACAACACACATTTCAATACATTCTGAAACTGATAAAATCTCATACACAAACAAACTGTACTGCAAATGTCAGTTTTGGTAATCTAAAACCTTGTACTGATACAGCAACACTCTACCAACACTTAAGAGAGATTTCAGAAAGTAATTATAATTCAACAAATATAATCCATTCACTAGGAAAAGTAATTGCCTTACTGGGCCTGCCTAAATTACAGAAATTGGAAGGAATTTGGCATTTTTTCCCCCAAATATCTCTGACCGAGTTATCTGAGCATAGATTAACCTAGGGAAAAACATATGAGAGTCTGGTAAAGTACTTTATGTCTGTGAGAGAGGAGAAGCCGTGCAGGTCCCAAATCAATGTCACACATGCATCTACTGAAACTAGGCAGATGACAAAACTCGTGCTAAAAAAGAAACAACAAGCAGAGAACAGAGAACATCTTTTTGTTTCTGCCAAATTTACCCTGAGACCCGAGTTCATTCAAATTAAAATAAATAAATAAACAAGAATCTATCAATTCCACTCTCATTTGTGAATTTTCTCCAGGCTTTAGGGGTGTTTTTATTATTATCTTCACAACCGTTACAAGAATTCTTCAAAGCCCACAGTAAGTTACAGAGAAGGCTGTTATTCCCTTCTTTCAGCCAGGGCAGGTACACAGGCTGAGAGAATTTTTCCTGGCAAGTCTGTGCACTACACCTTGCACCTGTAGTCTTGAAAGAATACCAGAAAAACTCCATCAAGAAGAAACCATGTCTAGGTTGCATAACTTAAACATGGAAAAAAACCTATTACAAACACCCCTGGTTCCACGATTACTGCTGCTTTAACACTTGCCACATCCTAAGGGTGATATGCACCTGCTTCGCTTGTCAAAGAACCAGTTTAAGAAAAAAATAATTTGTGGGTCTCGGTCCCAAACCTGTCCCCCACTTTTTCTAGGTCTTATTTGTGGCTCCCATGCTCTTCACACCAAAAAAAAAAAAAAAAAGCACCTTAGGTTTACGTTCCCCCAAGCTATGTAAAATAGTGGCACAAGATGCTGCTGAAAAATGGGAAACACGTTTCCTTCCCCACTCTTTGAAGATTTGCGGCAAAAGGCGACCAAGCTGCAAAAAATATTACTTAGCAAGTGAAAGTGCTGCATCATTTTCCCCGTGGGCCACACGCTGAGTTGCCGGTGCCAGGGGAACCCGCAGGCAAACAACTGCCGATCGACCGCTGCCCCCGGCCGCAGAGGCGCGGAGGGGCCCCGGCCCCACGGAGCGGCGCTTCCCGCCCCTCGCCGACTGACGGACGCGGACGGGCAGGCGACGCGGAGCCCCGCGGGGGCGGCGGGGAGAGCCGTGAGTATGCCCGGGCAGCCGGGCCGGGAACGGTGGGGCGGGCGGAGGGCTGAGGAAGGGCCCTGGGAGGGGAGAAGGCCGGGCAGGCACCGAGGCGGGAGAAAGGTCGGGCCGAGCCGCGCCGGGAGCGGGTCCGGGGCACGGCGCACGCAGGTACCTTGCGCCCAGCGGCAGAAGATGGTGTCGGCCAGCCCGCGAGGCCCGGCCTTCTTGCCCCACACCAGGTGGACCAGCTCCTGGCCCGCCTCGGACATGACGGGGAGGCAGCGGCCCTGAGGCCGGGCGGGCGAGGCGTCTCCCGGCTGCGGAGGCGGCTGTGGCAGCCGCTGCCCCTGCGCAGGGGAGGGGCCGCGCCGGGCGGGCGGGGCTCGGCGAGGCGGGACGGGACGGGACGGGACGCTCGGGCGGGAGGCGGGGCCTCGCCGGGGGCCTGGCGGAGCTGCGCAGGCCCGGCCGCCTCTTTCCGCTGGCCCATCAGGCCCCGGTGCTTCCGCGGGCGCGGGAGGCGGCCGGCGTGGCGGGAGGTGTAGAGGCGGCCGGCAGGGAATAAGGAGCGGGAGTCTGGGTGATGCCGAGGCTGTAGGCTGGCAGTAAGGCGGGCCGCGCAGGGCACGGCCCTGTGCTCGCCCTTTGCTTTTGTGTTTGGGGGGGCGTAGCAGCGAGCGCAGCCGGCAGCCCGCACTGTCAGCCGGTGCCTGCAGCGAACAGCTCGCTTTCGCCTTCCCTCCTTCTCTGGGGCTGGGCCCTGCCGCTGCTTGCGCTGCCCCTTTGAGTTCTGCTCAGTACGAGCTGCCCCCGTCTTCTTAAAAAGCTGAGCAGGACGGAGCGGCCTGGGCGAGGGTTTGGTGGCGTCATTAAAGATGGCCTTATTAAAGATGGGCTTCTCAGGCTTGCTGCCAAGCAGCCGGCACCGGTGTAAAGGCTCCTGATCTCCCCCATGGGCTGGGTATGACGGGAGATGCCAGGAATTCGTAATCGTACCAGTATAAGTATTTAGAAAGCTTTATGTTTTTGTTGTATAGTGTCTTGTGGAAGGACTAACCTAATGTACGGGTACAATGTGCTTGCATACGTATGTGAGGTAGTTTTATTGCTTTAGAAACAGGTCTCTTAGCTGGCAGTACCTCTATTCATGCAGTAATTGGGAATGAAGGATGAACGGTAGCAGTATGGTTTTCTTCAACTGTTTAGGAGTGGTGTTAGATGGACATCCCATGAACTTTAAAAGATTCAGATCTGGAAAATAAATTTGGTTTATGTAATTTAATAATCACAGAATCACAGAGTCATTTAGGTTGGAAAAGACCCTTGGGATCGTGTCCAACCATTAACCCTACTCTACAAGTTCACCCCTAGACCATATCCCCCAATGCCACATCTAAGAGATGTTTAAGCACCTCCAGTGATGGTGACTCAACCACCTCCCTGGGCAGCCTATTCGAATATCTCACCACTCTTTATTCCCCTCCCCACATCCCAGTAGAGATTCTAGAAATAAAGATTCGGTATTTCTATTAAAGGTAATTGAAATTTGAATGGGAATTTGTCATGGAGGTTATGGGGTCAGGGTGTTAAACAAGGTTAACATAGACTATTAAAATTATTCAGAAGGGTGAGAACATGTCTTAAAAAGTGTTTCAATCTAGGAGTTTTTGAGGTGAAACTATTGCATATGGAACTTGGAAATCTGGATGTGACATACAGATGAATTGAACTGCAATGTGCCCACCCACTTCATCATACACTTCTCTGCTTGTTGAGCACATTGAGACTGTTACATGTGCAGTCCTGAATTAAGTATGAAAATAGCCAATGTCAGGGTGTTTGTAATGTGTTTCTGACATGTCGTACCACAAACTGAGCAGAAGATGGGGTGGTAGTACTTCTCATTTTTAAGCATTTTCTGAATAAATACTGACAAGCCATCAGTTTCCTTCGGTAGTGATTAACAGAATGGATTCTGGATTTGCGTAGGTAATGCTTAGAATGGACATTTTCTGGGGTTTAGCATAAAGAAAAAATCAAACAAGTGAAAAGAATTTAATTTTAATCAAAGGCATCGTAACATAAATTGTTTTCTGTGCATACTATAATAAAAGCCATCGTGTTCTTATTTTTGTGTGTTTTGAATCAATTGTGCGGTAAAATGCAAATTTTCTTGCAGGTGTAATACTTTTGGATTTAATGCTAGGTATAGCAGGTTTGAAATTGTAAACATTGCATGAGCTGGATTAAAATACCAAAGTATATTGTACAGTGTCTTGAATATACATTTGAAATATTGGAAAAATTTCAGCAAAACATGTACATCAAAATAGTGTGATGGTGCAAACATAAATCACCTAGATCAAGGAAGTTCAGAATATCCATTGATAGGAAGGTTTTATGAGGAGGAGGAAAAATCTGCAAGTTTTAGCCCATCTCCTCAAGCTGCTGAGGAAGAACCTTAGGTTGTCATGGGTGGTTGGGGTGCATTCCAAAAACCAGTCCAGGGAGCAAGTGGAGAATTGAGAGGAGAAGGTTCTGTAAAAGGATGCTCAACTGACAACAGGATAGTGGCCACTGTTGTGTGGAAAAGGAGTTGGATGGCACCACCCAGACGCACCAAAAGCTGGAAAAGCTTCCCTTTGCATGGGATCATCATGTGTGAGTCACTGAAAGAAAAGAAGTTAATGAGAGTGAGAGTGCCCTTTGATGTCAGGGGTCCAACAGGTATTCTCATTGAAACAGATGTAAGGAAAAGTTCAGTCACAACCTTTGGGAGCTGTGAGCCAGAAGAGGTGCTGCAGTTTAATGCGCTCTAAATAAGAGGTTTTACTAAATAGGTTTTACTCTAAATAGGTTTTACTTTCTCATTGCAGAGTGAAAGAATGCTTATCAGGTGAGCTAGGAGCTAATACTCCTGTATTAAGATAAATTGAATCTCTATTTCTAACCAGAGGTAGAATGGCAAATAGCCACGTTTTGGAGTAGTAGCAGTTTTGTTGTACACGGTGACAGTGAGGTTTTAGACTGATGGGCCTATGCTGTGTAAAACGTATTTCATTTTTAAAATGTCTTGCCAGCTACTGGCTGTTGTAAACCTCTGACGTTGCTAATTTATGCTGTATAATTTGAATGCAGATAGGAGACAACATATATTCAGTGTTACTCGCTATACTGACACAAGCAAAGAGAGTAATGAGGCACAAGATGTAAATCGATTTGATTCATCTTGATTTGGTCTGCATACAGCACATGAGGTTCAATATAGACAAATAAAGATCAATGAATCTGGGAACAAGAGAGCAATTTTGGGCATATGTGCCAACCGGAACAATCTGCCATGTGCTGGTTAGGAAACCCATTAGGAAATTATTTTGGCAATAGCGCTGCAGTCATTAGCCTCACACATACAAATGGTAAAAGGCAAACTGTGTACTTGGCTGCAGCAACCGACACCGAGTATGAGCGAGTGAGACTGGTGGTGTCATCAGTTATCATCTCTCACTGATCAAGCTGAAGTTTTGGGAATTCATAGGTTAGTGGTATGTTGCATATGCGTACCAAAGAACTGGAATGGAAAATGTGTGTGAATTTACGTAGGGAGGCAGTGGCAGTTAGTGAAGAGGCAACTAAGGAGGAGGATTAGGAGAACAGCCTCTGAAAAAAATGGTATTTTGGAATCAGAATCTACCGGACCTTCTGGTTTTTTAGGCTTTTGGGTTTTTTTTCATTGAGGGAGAAACCGAAAAAAAATGGTATTTTGAAATTAGGAATGCACTGGGACTTCTGTTTTTTTCAGGCTGTTGGTTTTGTTCATTGAGGGAGAAACCAAGAGGTCAGTCAAGTCCAACAGGTTGACATATATACTGTATTTCAGAAATGGTGTATGTGGATTGCAGTCTGAATGAAGAGTGTGCAAATCAGCACACTAATACACGGAGATAGTATTTTCTAAAACTGTGAAACAACTGTACTCTAAATTCAAGGTTTCATGACAGATAAATAAACCCGCCAACTTATCTGCTTATTGGGTCTTTGCCTCCATAAAATGTTTAGAGGTATGCAAATCAAGAAAGATTGAAACCTACTGCTCTACAGCATTGCTTGGGTATATTCTGAGTAGTATGCAGAGATTTGAGCCACTTTGTCAGAGAGTTTTGATGAAATGCTTCTGTGGGGCTTTGTGGCTTTGGGTTTTTTTTAATGTTCGACTGCCATCATGTGGTTGACTTGGTGCCTTAACTTGCACTTCCGAAATATCTGGGGCCAGACACTGCACCAGCTCGGCCACTGCTGGCACAGCTTCCCAGTTACCTCCAGGTACGAA
>WTSP01024208.1:0-23689 GCA_025331215.1 Actenoides lindsayi | reverse complement strand
CTGGGGTGCGGTGGGGGTCGGGGCATCGCTCCCCATTGTGCAAATTCCACCGTCGGGAGGAGATCGGGGTGGGGGTCCTGGTGTGGAGTGGGACCAGCGTGGGTGTCCCTGGTGTAGGGAGGGAGTCAGGACATTGCTCCCCGAGGTGGGGCGGGATGAGGGACCCCATGTGGGGTAGGGGTCGGGGTCCTCAATGTGGGGAGGAGGTCAGGACGTTGCTCTCCGGTGTGGATCAGGGGTCGTGGTGAGGGTCTCGGTGTGGGGTGAGGTGAGTGGTGAGGGCCCCGGTGTGGGGTGGGAGTCAGGGTGAAGGACCTGCTGGGGGGCTGTGGTCAGGACATTGCTCCCCGATGTGGGGAGGCAGTCGAGGTGAGGGTCCTGGTGTGGGGTGGAGGTCCCCACTGTGGGGAGGGGGTCAGAGAATCACTTCCCAGTGTGGGGTGGGGCACGGGGCTTAGGTCCCAGTTTGGGGCAGGGGTCAAGGCATTGTTTCCCAGTGTGGGGTGACGGTCGAGGTGAAGGTTCTGGGTCCAGGGTAAGAGTCCTCGGTGTGGCGTGGGGATTGGGGTGAAAGTCCTGGTATGGGGTGTGGGGCAGGGGTTCCCGGTGTGGGGCAGGGGTTCCCAGTGTGGGGCAGGGGTCAGGACATCACTCCCCATTGTGGGGTGGGGGTGCTGCCTCTCTGGGGGGCTGGCTGTCCTATGGGGGACGTACTGACTGTGCCCCCTCAGGCATCTGGGACACACACGCACACACAAACACCCCAGTGCTAAACCTTCTCATGGGGTTAAGGATAGAGGGTTTGGGCTGGAAGTCTCCAGCTAAAGCAACACCTCCCCCCCACCACAATTAAGAGCTGTGCCCCACGCTTGAGTTGAGGGTTCCCCCCCATCCTCCCTGGTAGGGCACTGGTAGGGATGCCCATTCCTGGTTCTGGGGTGACTCTGCCACAGGTACAGAGAAACCCTCCCCATCCCCCATCTCTGGGGGATATTGGGGTGTCCCACTGTCCCCCTGATAAGCTTCCCATTGAAAAAGTACCCCCTTGCATCAGGAAGGACTCCCATCTTACACACCAGAGAAGACCCCAACTTGGGTGGGGGGTTCACTCCCAGCTTCCTATATCCCCCCTAACACCTTCGATAGGAAGCGACACACCCATCCTCTCCCAGGGACAAGCACCAGGATTCTGGGGGTGCTGCTCCCCTTGCATCATCCAGGGACCCCTCCGAGGACCACCTTGCCCAGAGACGGGGGCTCCAACACCCCAGTGTCCCCTGGGGACAGGCTCAGCCTGGGGAGCCCACCCCAGGGAGATGGGGCTTTGCTGGGATGGATCCCCAGTTTGGCAGGGATGGATCCCCAGTTTAACCAGTTCAAGGTGATACGGCCACCACGTGCCACACAGCAAGAGGGGTGCGGGTGGCGTGGCCAAGCAAAAACCCAAATAAATGGGAAATAAAGGAGCAATATTACACCAAAGACCACAAGGGCAGGGCTGGCATTGCGTCTCCATCTCCTTCAGGCTGGGGGAGGAAGGTCTCCTGGTCTTCTTCCAAACCCCATGAATCCCTTTGGCTCACTCAATGTTCTCTCATCACCCAGACCAGCTAAATCGGAGCTAAACTGGCCTGAGCCACCAGTAACAGTCGCTTAAGCATTGCTTATACTCTTATCCCCTCCAGAGAGCTGCTCAGCCACTATCTTACTCCCAGTTTTATCTTAAGCCTGTGTTATCTTAAGCCAAGTCTCCAGCCAGGCTTGAGGGATGGAGTGGGAAATCCATCAGGTACAGGGCCCTTTGAAGGGTGCAAGATCCTTTGTGGGATGGCCATCTTCTGAAACTTCCCCAAAGGATGAAGAAATGGAGGGAGAAGTTCCTAGGTGCCCTGTCACCCCCATGGGCATCCCAGGATGACAGGAAAATGCCCCCAGGCCAGGCCACCTCGAGGTAGTGGCCAAGTGGGGGAGGGTTGGGGGGTCTACTGAAGCAACCGCCCCCCAGCTAACCACCCGTCAGCAGCTTGGGGAAGTGCTGTAGCCCCAAAGCACCCTTGGGTGTCTGGGCCAGGATCCCTGCGGAGGTGGGAACCCTCACATGTGCATTTGGAACCCTGCATGCTGCAACCCACGCCCCAGACGCTGCACCGTTCATGCCACAGGCCCTGGGTGGTGCCAGGGGCAGGGGGGCCAGGTGGTGGGGTCAGAGTGGCCAGTAGAGCCACAAGGTTATCTAATGGCCAGAGCTGCCATGGGCACCCTGGGGTGCTCAGTGCTGCACTGGTATTGTGCTGGGATCGAAGTTGGTGAGGTCATGAGTGCAGGGAGAGGGGCATCTCCCCCTGGGTGGTGGCAGAGGGTCAAGGGTACCTCACCCTAGGCAATGGCACATGTTGATGGGCACCTTGCCCTGGGTCATGGCACATGACAATGGGCACCTCACCCTGGGCAATGGTGCGTGATGATGGGCACCTCACTGTGGGTGGTGACACAGGGTGATAGGCACCTCACCCCAAGTGATGGCAGAGTGTCATGGTCAAAAAACTTTTGGAAAGGCTCTTCTTCCACTCCAGCCTTAGTTTCCCCTCTCACCAAGCAGGACTCAGATGGATCCTGGTGCCGGTAGGATTTGTTTCTATGGCAATTGGGCATAAATGCCACCAAAATGGGAGCAAAATACTGCAAAAAGCTCTGGAGCCACACTGCCAACCACCCCAGCAGCACCCCAGGAGGACCCAGAAGCACCCAGTAACAACCCCGGAGCAGTGCCCTAGTGCTGGGTGGGGATGGTGAGCATCCTCATCACATCCTGGGAATCAGGTTCCCATGGAGGGGATTGGGGTGGGTGAGGGGATCCAGCCCCCATGGGTGGTGGGTGTCCTCAGCTGAGGGCTGGCGGGGGGTGGGGTGGACCCCTCTGGGGGCTGCTCCTGGTGAGTCACCCTCGAGCTAGGCTATAATTAGAGCTGGCAGTGAGGGAGTTTCGTCATCCACTGGCCTTAATGAGGCAGCAGCAGCAGGGCACCCACACAGCCACGGCTCAGCACCCAGCAGCAGGGTGGGTGAGGGCAGAGCCAGCCACCACCCACCCTCAAACCCCGGGGACTTCTGGGTGCTCAGCTCCCATGGGGCAGGATCTCACCATGCCCATTACCCTGAGCAGGCCACCACAGCACCCACCAGGTCCCCAAGATCAAGCCCTAGCTTTTGGTGACACCTTGCTGCAGGGACCTTGAGCATCACCTCAGTCTGATGGCTCTGCCCAGCCCAGACTGATCCTTCCTGGTTCAGATGCAATCCTGTGCTCTGTGCATGAAGCAAATTCCTCATGGGGCTAGCAGATTTCCATGGAAGGCTAGCAGCAGTTCCCACCCTCACAGGATCTATGCCAAGCATGGCACGGCATCATCACTAAATCCAAACACAGAGCAGGTCACAGGCCTGGTGCAGCTGCCCGGGGGACAAAGAGCCATTGCTGAGCCCGACCAGTGTGGGGCTGGCCCTGGCCTCCCTGTCCCCAGCTGCTCACCCATGGGTGCCAGGGGACAGGGCAGTGGGACACGGGCATGCCAGGAGACAGGGCACTGGGATGCAGTGGTGCAGGGACACAGGGGTGCTTGTGGGAAGGGCATGGGACACAGAGGTGCAGGGACACAGCAGTGAAGGGACACAGGTGCTTGGGGATGGGGCACTGGGACATGGGGAGTGCCTGCAAATGGGCAAGTTGGACACAGAGGTGTCTGGGGACAGGGCAATGGTACACAGGGGTGCTTGGGAACAGGGGAATGGATGAATGGGAGTCAGGGGTGCGTGGAGACAAGGCAGTGGGACATGGGGGTGCAGGAACAGAAGGGTGTAGCAACACAGGGCAGTGAGGAATAAATCCGTGTGCTTCCCCAGCTGTGCTTCCTACATATCCATTCCACCCATGTTTTTTTTCCACTTTCTGACCCATGATCGATAAGCCATCGCTGCCCATCCTGCTTATCCCCAGAGCCTCGGGGCAGCAGCCTGCTGGGCACCCCCTGTTTAATGGGTGGAGGGAGCAAAGTTCACAAAGACTAGTAAATATTAACCCTTATTTCACACAACAGATGCAAAATAAAAATTCCATTGGAGGTTTAGGACCCACAGATTCGGCTTTTTCCTCGGGAGGTGCTGGCAGCAAACAGCAGCAAAGTACCAAAGCTGAGGGATTTCTGAGGGGGGGGGGGGGGAGTCAAAAAGCAAAGGTGAGCTTTCAGAGCCCACATAGCCCCAAAAGACCAGCAGCATGTTTCTCCACAGGCCCCTTTGCAGGTTGTACGTAGGAGGGGAAGCTGCAGAAACCTGTCCCCAGAACAGTATCTTTGGGTACACTGGGAGCCCTTGGATGCCACCTTGTACAGGGCGGGAGGGGAGCGTGGCCCGGCGGTTACCAGCTGTGCCAGCGTTGCTGTAAATCATGTCACATCAGTGAAGCTTCATTAAACCACGGTGGCAGCGGAGCCGGGATGGATTCACAAGGTCAGATCCTGGCTCTGGCAGTGGCGCCGGAGAAGCTCAGACAGGGTGAGGACCATGACACCTCCCCAAGCATCCCTGACCCACAGGAAAGGGGGAGGGGAAATACAGCATGGCCAGGCACAGGCACACAACCATGAGAGGCCATAGGGAAGCAGCATGGGATGCCAGAGGCTGCAGCAAAGGCACTGGCACCCAAAGTACTTTGTTGCACCCATGGGTGCATGGCAGGGGATCAGGAGGTGGTGGATACTGAGGCTACGGGGTCCCTGTGAGCGGCAACCTGGACTCAGCTGTCCCAAGCAGAGCGCTGGGGGTGCAGCCACTCATCAAGCTGCTGTATCTACAGATAAGTTGAGGTGTTATTTCTCCAGAGCTGCTAATCTGGGGTGCTCTGCCAGTTCTAAATTCAGGCAGAAATAGATCCATCTGTTCTTCCACTCGGCTGCTAATCCCCCTGGCTGGGGCTCTCCACAGCAGCCAAGCCTCTGCTGCTCGCTCGCCGGTGCTGGGGCCTGGCACTGGATGAGCCCGCAGATCAATATCTCATTTGCTGCTCACCGAGGAAAGCGGCCATGGTTTCTTCACCGATAAATCTTCCCCTTCGCCACAGTCCTGACGCGGTGGCCTAAATGTGGCTGCACTGCCACAGGGTTGCGTGGCCTGTCTGGAGCAGGGGATGCTGCAGCATCTTTCCTCACAGGCAATGCTCAGGGTCAGCTGCTGCTGAGCCCTGGAGGAGAGACTTGGGGACACGAGGATGAGGTTCAGGGACACAGGGACAAGGTTTGGGGCCCTGGTGTGGAGATTTGAGGATCTGGGAACAAGGTTTGGAGTCCTGGGGATGAGGTTTGGGGCCCTGGGGAAAAAAGTTCAGGGCTTTGGGGAAAATGTTTGAGGATCTGGAAATGAGGCTCAGGGACCTGGGGACAAAGTTGAAGGACCTGAGGACAAGGTTTGGGGTCCTGCAGAGGAGGTTTGGGGATGTGGGGATGACGTTAGGGGCCTTGGAGACAAAGTTTGAGTCTCTGGAGGAGTGGTTCAGGAAGCTAAAGAGGTTCAGGACTCTGTGGATGAGGTTTGGGGTGCTGGGAGTCTCCACGGACCCAGACAGTCAATAGAACCAGCTGGTGTAGCAAAAACACTTCAGAGCAGCAGGGAGAAGCCACTGGCTCCTTCCCCCTCCCATTAAATGTGACATTTGTGCTGGTGGGCAGCGAGACACAGGGACCCCCCCCCCCCCCGCTCACAGGGAGAGCGGGGTGTAAGGAAGACTTGCATCAGGACAGGAGGGTATTGCTGCTGGAAGTGGGTCTGAGAGAGCTGGGGGTGCTGAAGGACGTGTGTGTGCACATGTGTGCGCATGGGTTTGTGTGGCACCTGCATGTGTGGGCTGTGCACATACAAGAGACACGTGTGTGTGTGGTGGGGTGTTTGTGCATGTGGCGAGTACAGATATTTTACAGTTATACAGAACTGTGAGGGATGGCTGATCCACCAGAGCTGCACTGCCATTCAGCCAGACCTGGGCAGGCTGGAGAGTTGGGTGGAGAGGAATCTCATCAAGTTCAACAAGGGCAGGTGTCAATCCTGCACGTGGGGAGGAATAAACCCATCCACCAGTACAGGTGAGGGGGTGACCTGCTGGGAAGCAGCAACACAGAGAAGGACCTGGGAGTGCTGGGGGACAACAAATTCACCTTGAGCCAGCAATGGGTCCTCATGGCCAAGAAGGCAAATGGTGCCCTGGAGTGCATGAAGAAGAGTGTGGCCATCAGGCTGAGGAAGGTTCTCCTCCCCCTCTACTCTGCCCTTGGGGGGGCCACATCTGAAGTATTTGGTCCAGTTCTGGGCTCCCCAGTTCAAGAGAGACAACTACTGGACAAAGTCCAGTGCAGGCTCCAAAGACGCTGAGGGGACTGGAACATCTCTGTGCTGAGGAAAGGCTGAGAGCCCTGGGGCTGTATAGCTTAGAGAAGAGAAGACTGAGAGGAGATCTGATCAATGCTGATCAATAGCTAAAGGGTGGGGGTCAAGGGGATGAGGCCAGACTCTTGTCAGTGGTGCCCAGCAACAGGACAAGGGGCAATGGACACACACTGGAACCCAGGAGGTTCCATCTATGAGGAGAAACTATTTTGCTGTGAGGGTGCCAGAGCCTGGCCCAGGCTGCCCAGTGAGGCTGTGGAGTCTCCTTCTCTGGAGAGATTCCAAACCCTCCTGGACAATGCGATCTTGGGCACCCTGCTGTGGGTGACCCTGCTGGAGCAGGGGAGTTGGACAAAATGATCTCCAGATGTCTCTTCCAACCCCTAATATGCTGGGATTCTGGGATACGCACAGTGTGTGTGTGTGCGCGTGTACATGTTCGGGGAGCATGTGCACACTGACAAGTGTGGGGGTGCATATATGGGGGTGCACACGTGTGTGCGTGGGGATGTATTTGTGTGTACGGGGTGTGTGTGCATGAGTACACACATCACCCACACACCTTTCCCTCCATTTCTCACTCCTGTAGCCGATGGCGGGTCCCTGAGACTGACCCCAGCCCCACAGCTGCCTCAACAGGCTCTGGCAGCCACCTCCCAGGTAGGGGTTCCTCTGCCTGGCACCCCTCACCCTTCCCAGGGGATGCTGTGGTGCCTTAGGGCCAAGGTGAGGAGCATCAGCCAGGGAGGCAGCATCTCAGGGTTTGCCCCACACACAGCTTGGTGTTTGCACCCTGTACAGCCCTGTGGCAGCTCAGCCCCATCCTGATCCCCCATATCTTCCTGTGTCAAGGCACGGGGACACCCCTTCCCTTCCCAACACAGGCCAGGGGCATCTGGCTTGCCCTGTGCAATGTGATGGGATCATCGCCCCATCCCAGCCATCACTGGGTCCCCTCCTACCATTGCTGCCACCCTAAGACCTGACAGCACCCCTGGGTGCACCGTGAGCCCCATCAACACCCAGCACCCAGGCAAAGGGATGCAATCATAGGAACTACAGCACAAACCCCAGGATGTGGGTGATCTGACACCTAGGATGGGATGCGGGGACCTGGTGGCAGCAGGTCCCAGGTGCAGCCAGGGAAGGTTTAGCTGGCTTTGTGGCTGCTGTCATTACTATTGGTGGATTTTGAGCTGGATAACGAAGGGACCCAACTGAGCAAGTGATGCTGTTGATGAATAAATGATGAAGCCCTCAGAGGGTCTCTATGGAGACAGCTCAGAGCACACAGGGGGCCAGGGGGATGCCAGCAGTCCCCGCATCCCATAGCTGGGGAGCCAGGGATAATTAGGGGGATGAGCGTGATGGCTGAGCTCCCTCCATTCCCCAGCAGCTGGTTTCCCTTCCAAGACAGGGGATGGGTCCCTGGGGATCCAGCTGGTGGGGGTTTTGTTTGCTGTTTGCTCAGTTTCCATCCCTCTCCCCACCACGGCAGCACTTTCCTCCTGTTCTTCAACTGCTTTCCTCACATGAAGCCAGCTTAGTCAGTTGCTGGGCATGAGCAGGCCCCGGTCATGGTGGCCACAGGCATCTCCAGCTCGGCTTGCAAGGGCTTTTGCACCTTGGGTGTCTGAGCCGGTGTCACACACAGCCTGTCTCCTGTGAGCATGGGATCAGAGCACACACCTGCTGCATGCTCAGAAGAATGAGGGACAGATGACAGCCATGGCGACAGCATGTATCCATGGGGACAGCATGGGTCTGGGGGGACAACATAGATCTGGGGGGACAATGTGAGTCTAGAGACAAAGGCATCTGAGGGGACAACATGGGTCTGGAGGAACATGCATCTGGGGAATAATGTGCATCTGGGGGAACAATATGAGTCTGGAGGGACATATACCTAGGTGACAGCATGTATCTGGAAGGACACCACACACCTTGGGGACAGCAGGTGTCTCATGGGCCAGCACGTGAGGGACAGTAGGTGCCTGAGAGAATGGCACGTGCCCCAGGGGCCAGCATGTGTGTCAAGGGACAGCACGTGTCTGGAGGGACAGTAGTTGCCTGAAGGGACAGCATGTGTCTGAAGGGACAACATGCATTTTAGGGACAGCATGCACTGGGGGGGGGGAGGGGCACACAGCATGAATTCAGGGGACAGTGAGTCCCCAGTGTCCCAGTACACCCCAGAAAGGCTGCAGGGTCACCCCCAGCCCCGTTGAGTCCCCACCGTGAACTCTCTGGCCACACAAAACATGCTGGGACTCTGCGGAAGCAAGGCTTAGAGCCTGACCTGCCTCCAGCTTTTCCATGCCTCAGTTTCCCCCAGAGAAAACAGCCCAGAACCCCCACCCCAACCCTCACTCTCCCCCCCCCACGAGGGCACGGCACCAGGGTGCAGCCTGACCCATTGGCACAACTAGAGTCTTGTTTAGCAGCTTCATTTGGCTTCGCTTTGTCCCCCCCGCAGTTTATCACTGTAAATTCCTTTTCTGATACATTCGAGGAGTAAAATAAATGAAGCATCTGAGCCAGGCGGGCAATGTTCTTCCAGAAGTACTTACACAGGTTGTTAGTGCGTTAATGATTGTGCCACACCAGCTATTCCAGGTGGCAGAGCGGCAATAAGGAAGACCCCAGACCAGACCAGGCATACAGAGGACTGGCATTTATTGCCGGATTAAATAAAAGACTAATAGGTGAGATCCATTAGCGACGGGCTGCGTCGCTCCGCGCTGGCCCTGCTCCAGCTGCAGGACATGGTGGTTTCCACCACCCGCACCCAGTTGTCCCCTCCGCTTGCCCTGGCCCCTCGGTTGGCAGTGGGTTTGCTTTCCAAGTGACGACAGATTGAGGTGCCACCGCCAGCACTAGGGCTCTGCTCGGGGATGGAGAAGTGGGGCTGGTTTCCATCAGCTTTAGAGACGTGGAGAAATTTGGCACAGGGTCCCCGTTCCCACACCCACATCCTAACCCCGTGGGCTTCCACATGCATCCTCCGAGACCTGCCCCCACCGATGCTCTGAGCCCTGGCCCCAGGAACTCTCCGAGCCCAGATCTGGGGACACTGAGCACTTATCCCAGGGATACTCTGAGCCCTGATTTGAGGACACTCTAAGCTCTGACCTAGGAATGCTCTGAGCCCTCCCCCAGTGAGAGACAGCTCTATCCCCAAGGTCACCATGGATTCCTGGGCTCTCTATCTTATAATGATGCTTCAAAACATGCTGTGCCTCAGTTTCCCCTTCTGCACACAAGGAGACCCATCTGATGGGAGGTGAACAAAAGGGAATACCCAGCTCTCACTCTCCTCCCTTCCGCAGGTTTCCATGGCTGTCCCCAGGATTTTTCCCCTCTGCCATCCCTTGGCATCCCACACCCAGATGATTGGTGCCACCCTCTTACCTGACACCTGCCTGCTCCAATTCCCCCTCGTTATGTCTCTTTTGTTAATGACGCATTTGCTCACCAATTGAACCTGGATTAAACTGGGCTGCTTCGTTCTCCTCCAATTAATTTATTTGTCGCTTCTATTGCCAAATTAATTCATCAGGCTCTTTGGCAAGGAGAAAACAGCGTCACCCAGGGAAGGGATCAGGGTTAATTATCCCAGTGGGAATGACCAGGAGGGGAAGTGGATCAGGGGCTTATCCCGTGAAGAGGATGCAGCATCCCCTGGACCACCAACCAGCATCCCACCAAGGGAGGAGCACAGGATGGGGACCCCCAGCTCAGCCGCTCTGGCCCCCATCCCTTCCACACTCCCTTGGGAATACATCGTGAGGACAAAATCCTTTTGGAATAAAACAAGGCACCTCCAGGAGGAGGGGATGTCACCAGGGGGCTGAGGTGAGGGGACCAGGCTGCACCCCACAAGGGTTAAAGCTGGGTACGGCACAGGGTGTTCAAGCTAAAAATACACGCTGACTTTTTCTGTATTTGCTCTAATGAGTCATTCTCTTTAAGTAATTTATTGCTCGTTACATAATCACTTTCATTTTCAGCTGGAGAAAAATGGAATTAATTTTTTTTCCCTTTTTTTTTTTTTTTTCTTTTTCTAATGAAAAGGACATTTAGCAAATGCTGCAGGCACACGAAGATCAGCCATTTTCCCAACTCTTCCCAGTATTTTTCTGGGATGCTGCCACTGTCAGCTCCGTTCCCAGCCTCTAGTGAAAGCTTTTCAGGAGCCCAGAGGGTGCCAGGGAGGTGCTGGGTGCGCAGGGCAGTCTCTGGGTGGGGGACAGAGTGCTCTGGGGCCAGCTCCATGGATGGACTTGAGGGGCTGGATCCGCAGTGCCCAGTGGCTGGCTGGGGCAAGCACTGGCCAGCACGGACCTAGGGGCCCAGCCTGGGCTCCCGCTGTGGCCCAGTAAACCTAGCACTGTGTCCCAGCAAACCCGGTGCCATGTCCCAGATATTCCAGTGTCACTTCTCAGCAATCCCAGTGCCATGTCCCAGTAAACTCAGAGCTGTGTCCCAGCAAGCCCAGTGACATATCCTAGCAAGTCCAGCATGGTGCCTCAGCAATTCTAATGCTATGTCCCAACAAAACAAATGTCACATCCCACCAAGCCCAGTGCCAAGTGGCAGCAAGTCCAGTATGGTGTCCCAGGAAACCCAGTGACAAGCCCCAGCAAACCCAGTGCTGCATCTTGGAAGCGCAGCACAGTGCCACAGCAAGCTCAGTGCCATGCGCCAGCAATCCCATTGCTGCATCCCAGCAAGCCCAATATGGTGCTCCAGTAATTCCAGTGCTATGTCTTACCAAACTGAGTGCTGTGTCCCACCAAGCCCATTATGGTGCTCCAGAATTCTAGTGACATGCCCCAGCAAAGCCAATATGGTGCCCCAGGAAACCCCATGCCATATTCCAGCAAGCCCAGTACCACATTCCAAAAATCCCAGTGCTGCATCCCACCGAGCCCAGCACAATGCCCCAGCAAGCCCAGTGCTGTGTCCCTGCAAGCCAAAGGGAAGCCGCAAGGAAAGGGCGGGGAGGAGAGAAGGAAATGGGGGGGTCTTCAGCTCAGTCCCTAGTTGGAACTGGAGACAATTTACTGGGGGGGGGGGAAACACCACTCTCCTACCCCCAGCAGCTGCCCACTCCCCTGCCACTGAGGCAAGGATGGGGAGCGAGAGGGGAAGCCTCAGCTTTGGAACTGCAGACTAGGCATTAACTACGCCAAATGTTTTATTTGTGTAGAAACGCAATTATGCTAATTAAAGCATATCTGTAATTACAGCACTTAGTGGCCCATAAGTGCACAAGTGACTCCAGTGACTTTGGAAAAGCTGGAAACCCGGAGGGTGGCCCAGCCCCAGCGAGGTCCTCGGCAGGGTGATAGCCAGCGTTCCCATGAGGTGACAGCAGTGACCCCGCGCCCCCACAAGGGCATCCATGGGGAGCTCTGGGGTCCCCTCACACCCAGGAGGGCATTGATGAGGAGCTCCTGGGCCCTGCACAGCCAGGAGCCCCTCGATGGGGAGCTCCGAGACCCTCCACACCCAGGAAACCTCCTCTCCATCCTTCCATGGTGAAGAGCACCCGGAGGCAGCCATCCTCCCACGCTGGCACCTGCCGACTCGGATTCCATCTTCCCCAGGCCTCAAGCGGCGACAGAAAATTGCCTGTTTACTGCAACTGCCGAGCCTGGAGCCGAAGGATTTTACTGGGCGCATCCGAGGGATGGATTGTGGCGTGGGCAATGGGGTGCCCCGTGGTTAAGCCTCGCCAGGGCATGCGCGGGCAGGGGTGGCTGCTGAGCTCTTGTGTTTAATTTGGAGTCATCATCAGCTCCGGGTAATTACAAGCCTGCATATTAATGTGCAGGTGCTGCAGGATGCCGGGTGGTGACACGGCAGCTGGTGGGAGCACGGGAGGGAAGGGGAACGGTGCCGCCAAAGCTTTGCTGGGTGCGATTTATTTGCTTAACAAACGCATCGAGCCCTAAGTGCCTTCGATAAGTCCGTGGAAGGGCTGAGCTCTGTTTGCATGGCAAACGAGCTTCCCCGGGTGCTGTCTGGCCTCTAAGCAATAGGTCCTGTGCAGGCAGCCGCCTGCGCTGCCAGGCTGCAAGAGCAGCTCCCTGGGGCTTCGAGGAGCCACAGGAATGCAGCTTGGCCTCGTCTGATGGGGTTGGAAAGCCTGGCAGCCCTTCAAGCCTGCAAATCCCTGTTGCATTGCAGCCTGGAAAGCTGCGAATCCCCATCCCCATTGCAGGGCAGCCTTTCAAGCCTGGAAATCCTCGATTCAGGGCAGCCCTGAAAGCTACAAATCCCCCTTCCCATTGCAGGGCAGCCCTTCAAGTCTGTAAGTCCCCATCCCCGTTGCACAGCACCCCAAGAGGCCGGGACCCATCTCACTGGAAGCAGGAGGGTATTCCCAAGCTCCCCAGCAGTCTGTCTCCAAGCAGGGATGTGGGGAATGCTGGGTGACACGTGTGAGCTTTGTGTGGCAGCTCCAGAAGAGGGAGGAGAGGAAAGCGGGGAGTGCCATCACCTCGGGGACCTGCAAGCGAGGCCAGCAGCACCCCGAGGGAGCCATGCCCGCGCCGCAGCCCAGGCACCAAACCAGGCAGGAACCATGGCGAGGCGGGGAGACAAAACACACGGTTACGCCGAATCTCTGGGGAATTGTTCTTGGATAAATGCAGCATTCCAGACTCTGCCAACTCATCTTTCAATTAGTAGGTTTAGTTGATAACCAGAGGAAAAAAAAAAGGCAGCCGGAGGTGGTGTTTTAGCGTGTGTTCATCACCTTCCCAGTGCTATTTGCTGGCTTTTCCCTTCCCTGACTTTTTTTCTTCCTCCCCATCCTGCCCATCCTGATGCATGACAAGCCCCACTGCTGAGCACTGAACTGGGTTCAACCCCACATTCAGAGTCCCCTACACCCACTGCCATCAGCAAAATCCCATGGGAATAGAACAGGACCCCCAGCATCCTGCCTCTGCCTTCCATGCCCCATCCCTCCCTGGGGACAGGGATCCCCTCCTGGGCTCCAACACCCCAGATTTCTCACCAAAACCTGCATGTATCACCACGGTGCAAGTGGCAGCTGCTCACCACACCAGCCTTCTCTCCAAAACGAGCCAAATCTCCACATCAAGGAAATAAACGTACCATGCAAAGACAAAATATAGATGTTAGCAAGAGCGAGCCTGGGGATCTGGACCAGCAGAGAAGGGAAGGGAAGGACACGGCTAAAAAATCCTCATGCCTTTGAGGCCCGTTAGGGTGAGAGCTGCTTCATCTGACACCCATTTCCTTAAAAGCCTCATTTCACTGAGCTGAGCTTAGTTTTTAATTTGCAAAGCCCCGAGAGGCAGGAGGGGGCAGCTGGGGACAGGGGCTGGCAGTGGGGACACGGGCATTAGGACTGTCACTGGAGAAGAGATGGGGCTAGTGGAGAGAGGCAGGGGCATGTTAAACCCCCCAGGACCGGGGCTGTACCACCGGCCACTGAGATGCTTCGAGGGACGGCAGCACATCTTGTTCCTCCATCAAGAGATGAAGTGTTTTTTTATGTCTGACCAAGCCTCCTACACAAGGAATCAGCCCTTCCCACCATCTCCCTTGCAGGGAGTGATGTGGGCAGAGGTGGCAAAGGAGAGAGCCTTCCTTTTGTAGGGTACAAAAAGCTGTCCCCAGCCCCACTGATGTCCCTTACAATGGGGATACAGGTCCTGACACCGGTGGAAAGGCCAGGAAGACAGACAGCTCAGCCCTGGGATGGACACGGAGAAGCCTCATCCTTTGCTGATGGTTTTTGGCACTGCCAAAGGGTGCCCCCGGCACCCTTGGCCCCAGCTCTCCAGCAATGAACTTCCATCAGCTTCTGCAGCGTGGCCAGATCCTGCCGTCAGTGCAACCAGCGCTGGAGCAGGTCAGGCTATCAATGCAGGTTTGAACTTTCTATGAATTAATGGCCTTTCAGTTTGCTCTGCCACACCGTGCCTGGCCAGCATGCTTGCAGGAGAGCTGGCAGCCAGGTGCCATGCAGCAAGTGTCCCCAGCCCTGTCCTCTTCCTTTTCGTGGCCTCCTCATCACAGAGTCTGGTTTGCTGAACAGCTGTGCCAGGATCTGATCAAAGCTGCACAAGGGATGGATGAAACGGGGCCCCTGGAGGGCAGCAACTTAGTCCCCCAGTCCTCTTGGTAGTCCTGTGTCTCTCTCCCCTGCCTGAAGATTTGGGGGTTGCAGGATGGAGAGGAGCAGGGGCCATGGCTGGGGTCTCTCCCTGCCCAGCTCAGACTCCTCACACGCTTGGCTCGAACATGGGGCTCGCTCCCTCGTGCGCTCCTGGCTCTCATGCACCAGCAATACGCAGGCGTGCCAGGCTTGGCACTTCTCAACAAGCTGCCCACGGACCTGCTGTCCCATCTCCTTGCCAGCACAGTGAGGGGTGGGGAGGGGTCCCCAGGGCCCTTGCCAAGCTTCCACCTCCACAGAGCCCCTTGGTCCTCACTGAAACAGCCGTGGCCACAGCCCACCCCCAGGCTCCGTGAACCAACTCCTGTGTTATTCCTGGGGGGAAGAGAACCCCTCTTCCACTCCTTCACACTCCAGCTCCATGAAGAAGGGGTGATGATCATGGCTGAACCTGGGGAGCCCAAGGATGTGCCCCTGGCATTGCCCTGATCAGAGTCTGGGAGGGCACATGCAAAGCCGCTGGCACCAGTGTCCCCTCCAATGAGCCCACAGCACCGCACAGATCCTGCTCTGTCTCTCCCCAGGGGCCACAGGCAGCTGGGCAGCCACAGGGGGATCCTGGCCATCTGGCAGGGGCAGGATCGGAGCTGGGTGCCTGGCAGGGAGCTACAGCTGTTCCCAGGGGGTGTCATTTACCTGAGGACAGCCAGCCCCCAATAGCAGCCCCTCTCAACCTCTCCCAAGACCCCTGGGACGCAGCAAGCCCAACTCCCACCACGAGCATCTCTTTTTCCCGCAGCGTCCTCCAGAGCAGGTGCTTGCTTGGATCTGCAGCTGCCTCTGCTCTGCAGCCTAGGTTTGGCCACAGGAAACCAGCACCCAAAGGGCACTTTAGTGACCTCGTGCTCATTTTGGGGGATGCTCAATCCACAGCACCTGGGATGGGGGTTCCTTTGGGGCAGGAGCCAGGCCAACCCCAGGCATTCTCCTTGTGATATCCCCCATTAGCACCTCATGACTTCCTCGTGATGGGGAAATAAAAGAGAAAAAAATGTCATCAAGAAAGGTCATGATGCTCACACCTCTGAGCCTGTCCCGATCCTCTCCCTCCCAAGAGACCTCCACGACACCCTGCAGCCGAAGGCTGGAGGTGATGGGGAGAGGAGCTGGTGCATGCACGAAGCCATGGGGCTTTGCCATCTGTGCTAGTGGCTGCTGGCATAGGCTGGAGCCACCAGAAGCCTCTACGGATAAATGCAGTATGGCCAGGTGCCCATCACCCCGGAGTCTGACACTGAGATGCCCCCCCACAGTCAACCTTTGGGCTCACTCCAACTTCTCAAGCCTTGAGATCTGCTTTGTCCCCAGGCTGGTGCAAGCGTCCTCAGCTCAGCTTCATTACTCCTTACACAGGCTTTAGCAAAACACTCAGGTTTTGGGGGTTTCACCCACAAGTGTTTGCTGACTCATCATTGGTCCCACTCCTCAGGTGAGGCCAGGAAGGGTGGGAGATGAAGGCACCCCATACAGCAGATCCCAGCCACGCTCCGGCTCAGATGTGGGAGAAGTACATAGCTCTAACCTTAGACCGAGCCCCAACCTTAGCCCTAACCCTATCCCTAACCCGAAATCATAGGATCATAAATTCACAGAATAGTTTTGGTTGGAAAAGATCTTCAAGACCATTGAGTCCAACCACTAACCCAGCACTGCCAGGTCACCACTAAACCGTGTTCCTCAGCACCACATTTCCACAGCTTTGAAACCTCTCCAGGGATGGGGACTCCACCACTGCCCTGGGCAGCCAGGACAGGCCTTGACAGCACTTTTGGGGATGAAATTATTCCTCCTGTCCAAACTAAACCTCCCCTGGTGCAACTTGAGGCTGTTCCCTCTTGTCCTGTTGCTTGTTCCTTGGGAGAAGAGACCAAACACCTACCTGGCTCCAACCTCCTTTCAGGAAGTTCTGGAGAGCAAGAAGGTCTCCCCTGAGCCTCCTTTTCTCCAGGCTCAACAACTCCAGATCCCTCAGCCACTCCTCACAAGACTCGTGCTCTAGATACTTCCCCAGCTTTGTTGCCCTTCTCTGGATATGCTCAAGCTCCTCAATGTGCTTCTTGGAGTGAGTGCCCCAAAACTGAACTCAGGATTCAAGCGGCAGCCTCCCAAGTGCCCAGTCCAGGGGGATGATCCCTTCCCTAGTCCTGCTGGCCACACTAGTGCTGATCTAAGCCAGGATGCTGGTGGCCTTCTTGGCCACCTGGGCACACTCTGGCTTATCTTCAGGTGCCTGTTGACAACCTCCCCTCTGTAGAGCCTCCCTAAATCTAACCACAGACTTAACCCAGCCCTAATCCTAACCTTAATCCTAGCTCCAGCCCTGCAGCAACTGGAAGGAGGCTAAGCCCATCTGCCCTGCACCAGAACCGCAGACCCAAGCCACTCAACACCCCAATTTCCCACCTGACCATATCCCCAGGGTGCTGCGGAAGGACCGGGGAAGGAGCCCCATGTCCTTCACCTTCCCTGGAACAATCCTTCTCAGGACCAATAAGCCTCACAGTCTCTCCTGAGCCACAGGTCCCATCATTGGTGTCCAGCAGTGACAGGGCAGAGATTTCTTGCCTGGAGTAGCTGATCATAAAATCATTAGAGGGTGTGTCATCACCCTGCTCAAGCCTGACTTTGCTGGTACCTACTCTTCTCCCCATTGCCAGAGCTGCTTTGATTGGCCCTGATTTCTTATTTAAAGGCTTCCACCTGAATTAGCCATGTGGGGAGGATGCTGCCATCAGCCTGGCTGCACTATCACTAGTGAAAAAAATGGGAAAAGGCCCTGGTTTTTTGAGAGCAAGGAAAAATACGGCAGCACCCGTGGCTTGTGTCCTTTCAGGTGAGCTCTAGCTAAGTGTAGGCTCAAGGATGGGGCTGTGGGCCCATCCTGACCGCAGGACCAGGGAGCAGCCCCAACCCTTGCAGAGGATCAATCCCAGCCTGAAAACTGTTGTGAAGCTGTAGGGATGTCCCAAATCCACTCAGATGCTGATGTTCCGCAGGCAGGAGCATCAGGACTCTGCTGCAATGGTGTGAGGTTCAGGGTCCCTGAGGGGCTTGCACCGAGGTTTTGCATACCAGGTAGTGGGAAGTATCAGCATCTTCACTCCATAGCAACCAGATCCTGAATCTCAGGGGTCACAGACAGGGCCCCTTCCAGACCCATTTGCCCACAGCCAGGGGGAGTGAAACCGCATTTTGCCATCAAGGAAAGAGATGGAGAGAAAAAAAAAAATCCCTCCACTAGTCTTAGCTTTTCAAATGTTCCTTATAAATAGCTCCTCAGTGTCTTCTGAGTCACCCAGCTGAAACGTGCAAGCTCATAACAAACTGGGAAGGGGCTGGGAAGTGATTATAAGCCAGCGGAGGCTTTCTGGCAAAGTCATCACTTCAGTGACAGGGCTGCACCGGCAGCTGCTGTTTGCTTTTTCCCTCCTCGAGTGCAGCGATCCTCTGCTGCATCTGCTGAGCAGAGGCCTTTGGGGATGCTGAAAGATGCTGTGAGGGCATCCTCAACACCTGGGCCAAACCCTGAACCCCTCACAGCCCCAGCCAAAAAACCAGGTTTTAATATTTTCTGTGGGAAATGCAACCATCCAAAACCGCCTCCTTCTGATATTTGATTTATTATAGAAAACACAAACTGACGCAGACCCAAAAGGCATGAACACACCCTGCCCAACCAAAATGCTCCCTGCAAGCTCACAAGTCAACCTTTCTCCTCCAACTCCCCACGCTGTCACTGCAGGCAGGGCTCTGCCAGGCTGGGGCAGGGCGTTCAGGGCACAGGATTTGAGGGTGGGAGCCGGACCAAGGACTGCTGCTGCCAAATAACCAGCCCCCTCGGGGACATCGCTGAGCCAACACTCAATGAGTACCACATGCTGCTGTGCTATTTCACCCCTCGAGGACACTACGTGGGTGACAAGGTTTGGGGACACTGTCCTGCTTCCTGGGAATGCCACAACTTTGTGGACCACCATTGACTGGGAACAGCTGCCCAAGGACCAGCTTCAGACCTCTGACCCAAGCTCCAAACCCCAAAACAGCAAATCCTGGGGTCATCACCCATTGCTCAAGGTAGGCAAGATCCCTACCCACCCTCGACACTTCAGCCAGGGGATCCAAGCTGTCAGGCTGCCCACTGCCTGCACTTTGCCTGCTCTCCATCACCCAACCACTATGTGGATGGAGCCACAACAGCAGACAAAGCATCTCCCAGCACTCTCCATCCCCCTCGCTCCCCCCTCCAGACAGGCCCATCCATTAATGAAGACAGCTCATCCCTTTGCAGGAAAAAGCTGGACAGGCAGAAAGTCCCAAGCAGCTCTGGGCCCTGCCTGCATTTCTGGCTGCAGCCCAGCACAGCTCTCGGGGAGCCACATGGGAGCTGGGAAAAGAGACAAAAGCGAAAGCGAGGACCAGGGCTCAGAGGAGAGCAGGAGGCAGGAAGGATTCCCAGAAAGAGCTGCTGCATCCACCACTGCCCCAGGGAATCATAGAATCATTTAGGTTGAAAAGGACCTTAAAGATCATTGAGTCCAGCTGTTAGCCCAGCACTGCCAGGTCACCACTAAACCATGTCCCTCAGCACCACACCTGCTGAATCCAGGATTCGAGTGGCAGTCTCCCCAGTGCCCAGTCCAGGGGGATGGTCCTGCTGGCCACACTAGTGCTGATCAAAGCCAGGATGCTGGTGGCCTTCTTGGCCACCTGGGCACACACTGGTTCATCTTCAGATACCTGTCGACAACCCCCCCCAGGCCCTTTTGGGATCTTGCATCCCCCACAGAGGAGCTGCTGGACAGCTGGCTGCCCACCCCAGATGGATGGATGCATATCCTCCCAGTGCTGATGGAGCCACACGGCTCCCAGGGGGCTTGGCTGGAGATGATGGCCAGGGCATGCTCAGTGCAGCCCCTCACTGGCAGAACCACTGGTGCTGCCGTCCAGGGCCACAGTCAGCCCCACGGTGTGCGAGCCTGCCCAGCAGAGCGGAGGCCGGCCTGGTTGCCTGCATCTGCACTAGCGTCTGGCTGGCAGCCAACAAGCACCGGAGGTTAATTCCCCAATACTATAAAACCACTCACTGCTCTGAAGCTGAGGATGCTCAGGGGGATCGGTGGGAAGCTCCTGGTCCCCACTCACGGGACCTCCCCAGGCATGGAGATGTGCAGGGTGCCAGGAAGCTCGCGGCCAGGAGTCTTCCCCTCCATCCTCTCTGCAAGGCACCTCGGAGCTCCAGGGCTGGGTTCTCACCCAGGGTAGGTGATGCTGAAGTGCCCCAGATATCTCCCAGCACCTGGCTGTGCAAAAGGCAGAGGCACAAACAGCTCGAGGCTTTTCAAAGGCCCGGGGAACGTCATGCAGCCGCTTGCAGATCCTGAGGAGACTAACAATGGGGGGCCAGGCTGCCCTCACCTCACTGAAGCCCTTGAACCTGGTAAGTGGGTGCCCTGCAAGCAGTGGAGCTGCCCCAGCCATGCTGGACGGGGCAATGGAGTAGGTATTTTCCACGGCACTTTAAACATGCAACACAGGGGCCGGTAATAACCATGAAGCAGAGGTTTGGGGTGGGCTTGGCAGCCTGCCCCCAGCTTTGGAGATGCTCAGAAACCTCCAAAAGGCAGACAAAATGTTTTACCAGGTAGCTTGTGCCCCCAGTGTCCCAGCCAGTGTTGCTCCCTGGGTACCTGCAGAGTTAATGCCACCTGAGCAAGCTACAGAAACATAGAATTATAGAACAGCTTGGGTTGGAAGGGACCTTTAAAGGTCATCTGTTTCAACCCGCATGGATGCCTCATCTCTACTGCCAGTGCTGCCCTTTGGGCCGTGCTCTGGGAGTAATGGGGAGGATGCACAAGATGGGAAAGGACCAAGGTTTCCCTCTGACATGTGCCCAGGCCACAGAGGCAGCAGCAGGTAGGGATATCAGCAGCATCACCTCATGCCATCAGCCCCTCCAGCTGCTCCCTTGGGCACCCTCCGGGCCAGGACCCCAAAGGAAGCAGCTCTTTGTGAGTACATCAGAGAGGTAAAATCAGGATGGTGTGTCACACATCACCCTTGCATGAGCCTTGATGGGGACACACCATCTGGGTCCCAGAATGTATCTGGGGACATACTGTCCGAGTCCTGGCATTGACCTGGAATAGCCAGCCCAGAGACTAACACGCTCCTGCGAAGATACCTAAGAACCATTTTTGTCCTCTAGCAGGACACTGGGCCCTTCGCTTTGCCATTGTCCGTGGGCTCCTGGCTGCTCAGCCATCTGGGCCCTGGGCAGGATGGAGCTCGTCCCAGCTGTGGCCACAGCCACAGTCCCTCCTCCATCATGCACCTGACACCAACCCTGTCGCCATACCAGCACTCAGCTTGGTGACACTTGGTTGGTTCACGTGTCTGCTCCTTCCAGGCAGATGCCACAAGCAAATCAGGCAGCAGGGAGAGCTGGACAAGGAGCAGGCAGGGCTCAAAGGAAGCCCTGACCTCTCATCAGCCTCCACTGAGCCAGGTCCTTCCCTGCAGGGATGCTCAGAGCATCATCTCCTCCTCCGTGTTCTCAATCCGCAGAGCTCGGCTGCTTCTCCCCCAGCCCTGTCTGCTGTCAGATGCCGTGAAAGCAGCAGCTCCAGGCACCCTGGCATCCCACCCGCCGCTTAAATGGGGTCAGGAGCCGCCCGCCTGGGAACAGGCTTCCCACTGGGGAAAAAAGAAGGAGGAAATGGGTTAAAACGTGACCTGGATAACACAAAATGGCACTCCCCAACACTCCCCTGCGATACATCAGAGCTTATCAGCCAGTGCACGTGGGAGACCTGGCCCACTGACGGATCTTGGCCCCACACGGCACCCCAGCCGGGCAGCAGCGCTTTTCAAGGGTGGGTAGTGGCACCGCCAAGATTTGCCAGCAGCATGCAAGACAAGGTGACATGGAAACAACGCAGGGCTCAAGTGGAGGCAGGGAGCGGGCAGCATTACTGCACGGAGCTGGCCTCACCAGGGACACGAGTGCGGAAGGGGCGGCCAGCTTCACGGGCATCATCTGAAAGCTCTTGGGAAGCTTTTCCACCTCTAGAAATTCCCCTTGGTGTACAGGAACAGGGATGAACATCTAGGAAGGACATGAAGTTATGTCCTGGGTAAAAAGGAGAAGGATCTTGGCTCACCATTTCTGCCTCTCCTGCCCTGGGCAGCTTGAGGGGTGCAGCCAGTCTGGCTCTGCTAAGTTTCTATAGCATCTATCATTCTTAAAATCCATTAAAGAGCAGCTGCAAGTCAGCAGAGGCATTCCAGCCGGAGGAAACATGGGGATAGCATTGGCATTTCAAGACCTTTGTGTGTTTTGCTTAAAGAAAAGGACACGGGCACATGTTCTGGCAGCAGCATGAAAGGATCTCTGCAGGGAACAAAGCCAGGAGAGCTTGGGGGGGGAGGATGCTGCCCAGGGAGGAGGTTAGACACGCACCCACAGCAGCACAGAGGGATCAGCAGCTCTTGGTGTCTCTGGAAGGTGGGTTCAAGCCCCCCACCACATGTAGGAAGGAGAGATGCTAGAGGCTATTTTCTATAGAGAGGGGCAAACTTCTCATCTGAAGGTCACCTCCTGAAGGTGTGAAAACCTGGTCATGCCGGAGAGAAACATGTAGGGATGGGGCAGGAGAGGGCGGCAGCTTCACTTGCACCCTAATGGTCCTGGAATGCCTAAAGTACCTGCTCCAGGAGACCTGAGCCTGCTTGTGGCCACAACCCCATGCAGCGAGGTGGCCCCTGGAAGCCGCGGTCCCAGTGCAGGCTGCCGAGCCAGGCAGTTTGGCCAGTCCCTGAGCACGTGGAGCTGGCACTGCCAGACAAAGGAATCCAAGCACTGAGCAGCCTTTCTCCTTGTCCCCTTTCACCTGCATCCTTTCCCTGCTGGATCAGCTCATTCCTCTTGCAATGTGGGGTCTGATTCCAGCAATCGCCAGAGAAGGAAGGAATTGGGAGCACCCAAGATCTCTCAGTACTCATGAGGCAGAGCACCCACGTATTGCACATCGCCTGTGCACTGCCTGCCGCTACCCGGCAGCTGTGAAGCCTCGTGAGCGCTATACACACGCGCGCGCAGAGCTGGGGGTCTCCGCCATCCTTAACCGAGCCCGTGGGCGATGGGAATTCAGGCACCGCATGTTTCCTGTTAGCCAGCTCAGCTCCTCTTTACACGTGGGCTCTCCAGAGCATCACCCTTCACCACTTCCAGGGAGCACTGTCATCCCTCAGCAAGGTCACCCCACACTCGCAAGCAAAGCCCCTCATGCCTGCGCCATGGAACAAGATCCCTGTAGCCCACAGAGCCCCTTTCCCACCTTGATGCATGTGGCACCAGGCCCCCCAGACCTGTTGAGTGGGTGTGGGTGTGGGGGATGGCTTCTCTTGTTCGTGTGGAGCCCCTGAAAACACGATTCAGAGGCCTGACCTGCATTTCACAAAGTCACCTGGGCTCCCCCCAGCCCACCGCTGGGCCAGGAGCCTTCCACCTCTGCAGGACGCTGCCATGGGGCAACGGTGGCTCAGGAAACAGGGAGATGCTGTTCACACCTGCCCTCCAGTACAGAGCCCTTCAGTCAGCTGCCAGAGATGACCTGCCCTGGGCTAACACATGTGGCTAGCGGGGAAACAGGGGGGCTCACAGCCTCTTGTCATTCCCCCACCAACCCCTCCTCGCCAGCTGTCAGGCAGGAGGAACTTTTTCCTGTCTCCCTTCTCCTCGGTTTCTCCCTCACTCCTTCACCCAGCATCACCCCCGGAGCATCCCTCCCTCCCGCCGTGGTCCCCCCCCCATCCCCTGTGCCGGCGGGAGGGCACTCACAGGTCAGACGCTGTCGCCTGGTACGGCTGGCTCCGGCAAAGGATGGAGTGTCCGCAGCCCTGGCCCATGGCTCCGCATGCTTCGGCAGCCCTGCGGGACTCGGAGAGGGCTACCAGCGGGCTGCGGTCAGCGAGGAGCCGCCGCTGAGCCCTGTTCTCGGTGCTAGCTGGGAGCGGAGCCTGATATCTCCAGCT
>WTSP01024206.1:3702-53827 GCA_025331215.1 Actenoides lindsayi | reverse complement strand
ATAAGAGCAAAATATGTAATATTTTATATATTTTATATATATATAATATTTTTATTATATAAATATAATGCCACTGAGGAACCTGTAATGTATCTCTGGGAAGGGAGACAATTTTCAGGATACTAATAGTTTCTGTGAACACCCGGGTGAAATTTGGTAAGGTAACAAAGAGCACCATTGAAAGCAGCATTTCTGTGTTTAATCATCTGTCTTGAAGCTGTGGGAACTATGCTGAGGAAAAACATGATAAACAGCCATCATTCCCCTCCATCACATGTGTCAGCTGGAGCCAGATGAAAGGGCACTGGCACTCACCTGCCTGCTGGGAGAAGGATATGTTCTGTGTTGCCCACTCGCATCTTTACGTTCGGTCCTTACCTGTGGAACTTTGCCTTCATTAGCTGCTAATTTGTTCTACCACAAGCCTATAGAAGTTCATGGGGGGAAATGAAGTTGTGCATTTACAGTAGCTTGTAATTTTGAAAAGTAGCCAAGTACTGAGTGCATCCCAGTATGTTTCCCAAATTTAGTTTAGTTTGAATATGATTAGCTTGAGAGTCCATAAGTTGCTCTGCCAGTACCAGCATCACTGCCAATATTAACAGGGTGGGTTTTTATAGGTCAGGGTAATTACAAGCAACATATCAGTCTCAAAGGAGCTGATAAATATAGCATAGTGTTAGAGCAAAATCCAAGTGCAATTTAGCTTGTCAGGTAACCTTGTCTATGTCATGGGACTACTTTAATAATATTTACATTATAGTGAGCAAGTTACTATTTTTAGAGCAAGGATCCTTCCTTTCTTTTTTTTTTTTTTTATTCCCTTCTATATTTCCTTATGGGTACAATACAGACTAACTATCCTGGTATTTACATTAGTTCACCAAAACACTTCTCAAGGTAAAAAGCTGTATGAAACACCTAATCTTCAAATGTCTTGAGGATTTGCAAGTGGGATCAAAAAAAAAAATTCCCCCAACCTTAAGAAGTCCATAGATAAGAAAAAGATGTATCACTTGCAAGACAAGCAAAAAAAAGAAGCCTATAGATAAACAATGGACACATTTTCCTGGTGAGAGATAGGTAAGGATTGTCAGTAGGTCACCAGCATTGGCAGTCTGATGAAGGATGTGTCCTCCAGTGACCGTGTAGATGCCTATGAACTTCTAAGCATTTTGAACCATATCAAGAACCTCCAAACTTGATTTGGAAGCATATGGGCTCTGTGGGTTGGCCGGGCTCTCATGCTGATAATAGAGAGTGCTTTGCCTTTTCACCTGATGTTTCTGACGTTTTTGAGCTTTCAGAACATTGCTTCTGGACTTCAGGGTTTTCATTATGTTTTCTGCAGCTGACTCACTGAAAGGTTGATGTGAGTGAGAGTAGGATTTCACCACAAGCTTCTGCCCAGGTCTGCTGATGCAGCTTTATAATCCTATAATATAGGGAATACAATCCTATAACATCATAACTAAGTTTTTAACTTCTGGATATAGTTATATTGCAGGATTGTATTCTCTGTATTATAGGATTGTACATTTTGTGTATCGACTCCAGAAACTTCCTGGAAGCTGTGACAGTACTTGGGAGAGTTTGCTTCAGACTCAAGAAAAGTCAGTAGAAACTCTTGTCTTCAAATTTGGCTGGTTTATAATTCACTTACCATACAGAAACATGTTAATACCTTTTTTTTTTTTGATTTATGTTAATGAAGTCCATGGTCAAGATGGAATTTTAGAATTCTCAGAACAGAAATGTGGACGCCCCAATCTGTGTCCCACTTATGCTGTTAGAAGATTTGGGAAGTACTTGAACAGTGTATTTGAACTGGGAAGGTTCTTCAGACTGTTGGGTAGGCTGGTGCCTGGATTTGCCTCTCGCTTCCTAAGTGTTGGGATGTAAGAGTCTGTTGGAGTGAGGCAAATTGAGAGTCTGTGTTGTTCCTGGGGGTGAGGGGGAGACTTTTCTGGGGAGGTGGTTCACAAGCCTCATGCCCTTGGTGATGCGTTGTGTTTTGCAGCCGAGTGAGAGTAGAAAGGCCAGAGAGGGGAAAGCAGCAACACAAAACATAACAGTAAGTTAATTTTACAAGCCTGTGCAGTAATAATGTTGTTGTTGTTCTTGTGGAATTGTTAACCCAGGAAGACAGGTGAGCATTATTTATTTATAAATATGAAACAAAATCTGATGCCATTAACTGTAGTTTAATGAAATTGCTAAGCAGACATTTTTTTCTCTTCACCTGAAAGTTTTTGCCTTTGTCATTTTCACCTTTATGATATCTATGTGTTACCAGCTAAAAATCTATGCATTTGACCTGCATCTATGCAACATGACCTGGTTCTGCCTTCATTTCTCCTGGCTTTAGTTTTAATGATGCCAAGGATTTTACCGCTCAGTAGAAGTGCTAACTGTGTTGCAACCTCTTCAAGTGATTTCAAAGTGAAGGTTAAAAAGTGGGATGATATGGAACTTTTGTGTGTTCATGCATCTGTCACCTTAAGGCTGGCAGGTCTTTGGTGCTATTTCCGTAGTGGCTTCCAATAAAATGAGTTTGCTCTGTCAGATGGAAAGTAAACTTGACATTTTCTTGAGTCTGAGGCAAATTCTTCCAAGTATCTTATTGTCTGCTGATGTTTCTGTGTCTACAGTGTGCTGCTACCAGGTGCTGTTTCATCATTTCTGAGAGCTCTGAGAACAGGAGGTATTTCTCTATAATTAATAATAGAAGCAATTTCCTTTTTAATTTTCACAATGTCAGAAAAGATCTAGACCATCACGCTTTGTGAACCAGCTCCTGGCAGCTGCTGAATAATAGAGAGTAAACTCCAGCTTGCTTTCTCTCCAGTGGATGTGCTATGTTGTTATTCATTAGGCCCTGTTTTCATGCAAGTTCATTGAATAGAATTGGTGAGTGATAGGTACCTTACTGCCTGAAGGCCACTTAGATTCCCAGGTTTTAGTCTTACCCTTCTGCCACTCTACAGCTGCAAAAACTCGAGGAAGAAATAATTACAGTGCAGGTAAACTTGCTGAATTTTCTGACATTCTTAATGATCCCTAGAAAACTGGCTTCCAAATTTGAGTCACGTGCTTTCCAAGTAGTGTTATCAGTAGTTACCCTGCCAGAAGGAGGAATACAAAGTTTCAGAGTTCCTGGTTCCGGAGACTGATGCTTTGCTTTGGCTTCCCACTGCTTGCTGGAACAATGTCATCTTTCATGTGTATCTGTGGTGTTGCCATCTGCCACTGGCTACTCTTTTTAGAACTGGCTAAACTGTCTGCTGGTTTGGGACCTTGGCTTAAAAATGGTGTGTTGCTGTAGAGAGAGAAAATAGAGCAGTGAACAAATGAAAACTAGGAGCGTATTTCATCTTTCCATTTCAGATTTGAACTTGACGTTCATTTTGGTGTGGGTATTGTTACACATCTTGGAGGATTAATTAATGTGGCTATATTTCTCCAGCAAAGTTTGGTTACACTTGAGATTTATACAAGAAGAAAGCTGTCCTGCTTGGAGCTGTCACAGTGGAGGAGGGCTACTAGCAAGGTTTTAAGCCACTTTGACACACTTGTGAGTCTGGGCTGGTCTGTGGAGGTCCCTGACATAACACTGAGCTGAAGCCCTTGGGTGATGTGCTGCAGCAGGCACCTACTTAAAGTTTCTGTGGATACAAGAGGACTCCGTAACACAGGGACTCCTTGTTGGAGACAAGACGAGGGAATATTTGCTTTAATATGCATGTCTAGACACCATAGTTTATTCTCAGTCTGTTAAAATCAGAAGTATTCTTATAGGCCTGTATCACAGCTAGAGTTGTACCATGAGCTTCAGAGAACATCTGTATAAAGGGTGGCTTGTGTAATGTTAAATGGAGGCTGGTTGTAGCTTTGTATAAAGGAGGAGTTCAACTTGGGCAGGAAATGGTGGTCATGCAGGACAGGGAAAAGTGGCTTTTAATCACCAGGGCACAGAAACAGCCTAAGTGCAAACCTGAGAGAAAAATAATGATGGACAGAGAGAAGCATGATTAAATACCAAAAACGGTCATTTAGAGAGAGCCCTTCCAAGGACTTCACATTCATGGCCAAACGCTCCAGCTCCAGAAGGCAATGGAGGAGTGAGGTATGAGTCATCAAGGCTATGTTGGCTTTGGATAAAAAGTAGGAATCTAGATTTAAGATAAGGGAAGCAGAAGAACAAGGGCAAGATTTTCAAGGTGTCTGTCTGGAATATGGTGGCTTCACATAGGGAGCTGGATCACCAGCCCTCTGGCTAGCCTTAGACCTGGAAGTGAGGGCTTACCATAGGACTACTACTAGTACTACTCAAAATCGGGGCATTTTTCCTGAAACTTGGTAAAGGTTGCAAGAAGAAAGCAAGTGTTCAGAGCCAAAACCAGGATTTCATGTTGTACTCCAATGGCTGATCTCTCTTTGGTGTCCTGAATGAGCAGCAGTAAGCAACTAGACAGGTATTAAATTATTAAATATGTTGCTGTTTCATATTAATTTTCATTACAACCTTTTGCTTCTGATTTGTTACCCCAAAGTATAACTATATGTGCTGCCCAAATGCATTTTTTTAAACCTCTAGTGCTAAAGAAGAGGCTGAATGAGCAAGCAAGTAGCTGGCAAATAGCGGGTGCTGTGTTTTCATGGTGCTGGTGGGACATGCAGCACTTCTGTGGGCCTTGTGCCTTGTAATGAAATAAGTACATAACTCCAGGCTGTGAAGATCAGAATGAAGCTGGTACTGGTAATTAATGGGAGTCTGGGAGGGTTTTTTTCTGACAGCAATAATATGGTGCTGCTTCTGACTGTGATACATGACCCTTATGATGGTGCTTGAACAGCAGTCTTGACAGACCATCGTCTGCAGGGATCTTGGGCAAGAGAAGGAATGATGGCTTTGTCACAAAATCATTGTTTGCTTTGGTAGATGAAACGGTGAAGGAAGCTGGGTCATGAGATTGAAAGCAAAGAAGAATAATTGTGGTTTAACAGAGCTCAGATCACAGGTTAAACCTAGAAACTGTGCTCTGAACTTCAGTTCTGAGGGACAACCCAACCTCAAGGATGTGAGATACATGGTTGGAACATGGAGATATGTTTGACAAATAGGAAAACTCAAATTCTGATAGTATCTTGTAAGCAAGATTAACTTTCTTGACAGGTTGACACATTGTCAAACTGTAGGGGCTACAATCCAGAATAAAGCAAAATTGCTAAAAGGATATCGATCAAGTTGTGGACAGAGCAGTCTCTCTGCTGCAGGACTTGACTGTCATCTTCAATGAAAGAAATATGCTTTAAAAATGCATGCTGTGGGTGGACAGAACCTAGCTGGGAGTTTTGTTTTACCAATGACCACCAAGTAAAGAGAAGGACTCATTTAATTGACCATGTCAGACTGTTTTGTGATGAAAGATGCTGTGTCTTCATACACGTACTGGTGAGGTGGGTGTTTTCCTTCAATTGCTGTCTAATGTTGCCCTAATATAAAAGGAAACAGCGGTGCAAAATGGAGCAAAGATACTAAAATTCAGATCCTTTATGCAACTGTCTGCTCAATCATGTTTGACACAAAATACTCAAGTAGAATTTCAGTAAGAAAAGATGCTGTGACTAGGAGCATCGTTTATCCAACTTCTCACAGCTGAACTGAAGACTCCTGGCAGTCCCAAGTAGTAAAAAACCTCTGGAAAAATGGGCCAACTTGTCCTAAAGTTGGACTGAATGCCAAGGAACAGGAGCATCAGATTATTGTAGCCTGGATTCCTAATGCATTTCTTATGCTGTTAGCTGATGTCTAAGAAGGCACCAGTGCCAGCTAAAGTATTTCTTCTGACTGTGGCATTTCAAACGGTATTCTCTAGTATGTGATAAAAGGTATGTCCTCATGCTGTAGTCTCTCCCTCAGTAGGGACACTGAGAAGGTGGTACTTCTCTGCCAGGATGTTATTTTTCATGGGGCTTGTGGGAATTTAGCAAGTTTCTTTTCCCTGCTACACTGTCTGGAACCAGCCAGTTCGTCCAAAAAGTTTCTGTGGTTTGGGAAAACAGACACAAACTGTTAAACACCTTTTCCAGTGTGATCACATATGTCTTGCTAGTGTGTGGAATCAGCCTAAAAATAATGTTTAAGAGTCAAGAAGTAATTAGATTAATGATTGCTGGGAAAAGTAATACGTATGACAAGATAGAGCAACTGCCTAGAAAATGTTGGTTTAGCAGTCTTGACCGTATTAACTTAGTAAAATATGCTGTACAGTTTTTCACTGTTTTATTCCCCTCTTTGAACTATGCAACTAAACTTACCCATTGATTATATCAACTATTTGTTAGCTTTTGGATAAATTATGGGAATTTTTTGTGCTTTCCAAATAGCAGGGCTTGTAGGCTATCCATGCTGGCTGTACTTGAACAGGTACTTTAGCGTGAATGGCTGTTCATAGCATTGTAAATAAATATTTTTAATAAAGTTTATAAACGTGCAAAATGAATTTCAGAATTTTGTATTGTCACAGAACAGATAATTGCATTTATTAGGATAGGAAGGCCAACTGAAAATTTGGTCCAAAAAACCCTTAACACCAGCAAGTGAGGTTTTCCCCATTTTTATTTATTTTTTTTTTAACATTGCAAAATTCTGCCAGTTTGTTAATAATTCAGGGAAACGTGAATAGGTGTGAACAAGCACTGCACTACTCACAACTGCACTATTCAGGGGGATCAGAAACAGAGCCAGCTTTTCCCCCCACTGACTGTTTTTGGTGCCTCACCTTCTTGCAGGTTCTAGCGAGCTTTCTCAATCCCCTGGTTTACTCTGTGGCCCAGCTGCCAGGCAAACTTTCCCAGCACTTGCTTCCGAGTCACAGATGAATGCAGAAGTAGTTGGCAGAACCAAACATCCAGAGGTAAAGGACTTCTGTGCATTTTGGCATATTCTTTAACAGGCATTGGAAGGTGTTCTGCAGACGATGGTTGGTATTTCCAGTATAGTCCATGTGTAAAGCACAAAATGACTCTAGTGATAAGAAAAAAGGTCTGGAGATTCAGTACGAAGAGAATTCTAAATGTAGGTAAGACATTAAGGAAGTGAATTAGACTTTGCTTTTAAGACAGTTTAACCTGTGCCAATAGTAACAAATATCTTAATTTATCCTCAAAGCCAAAGAAATTTGGTCCTGATAAAGTACCTTTGAATTAATCACCCTGCATTATATAATGGCTATAAAATCATCGGTCCCTTTGGTGTCCACTGACAGGTTCCCCTGTAATTGCTGCACAGTTTTCTAGGAGAGGAGAAATTGTAATTTTGTTGTTTAACATATTAATCAGAAGCCAAGTTTGATGTGTTCTAAAATTATATTCAGGGTACCAATCACAATTCCAATCTGTCATATAAAGATGTTTTTCTTTTCTTTTTTCTTTTTTTTTTCAGTAGCCTGATTGTAGTCTGCACAGATATTCTCAGCAGTAATAAAAAAAATCTGTCTTAGACACTGTTATTGTTGAGAACCTATGAGTGTTCAAGCTGCCCCTCCTCTGAAAATGGCTGTAATTGTGCTCTCAGCCTTCTGTAACAGATCTCAGCTGTGAGAAGTGTAGTTTGTAACCTGACCTTGGCTTCTCCAAATGCGTGACCACAACTGATGATGAGTTTGCTGCTGCTTATCCCCCCCTGCCAAATAACCTGCTTCCAAACACTGCTAAATTCACTTTTTCTTCTCTCACTGTCATCTAAGCAAGTGCCATGATCTGTATATACTTCTGATCTTCCATTTGTTTCTTCTTTTTTTTTTTCTTCCCCTGCTGTCACTTGAGTTGTTGTCATGGTTTTCCAGTAATGGCCTGATAACATTAGCATCTTGGGAGAGACGGAGAGTCAGAAGGGAATCCTTTAGGGTTCCCCAGAAATACAGCTGGGTGACTGCAATGGTTCACATTGCAGAAAGGGTTAATTAGAAGATAGAGACTCACCAGTCTCTTATATTTAGTGAATGCCTTCCTGCTTGAACTGGGGATGATTTGACATCAACTTTTCCGTTTGTGGTTTCTCAGTAGTAACAAAAGGATCCAAAACTTGAATTGCTTGTTTCATTTTCTGAGATTAATAAAAAGCTTAATAAAAAAATCAGACATTTTAACTTTTAACACTCACATGTAGTTTATAATTATCTGTATGAACGAGCTGGGACTCCTTCCCATCAGTATTTATTCTAACCCCGTGGCTTAACAAGCCCAGAGTAATGAAAAATCACATTAAAAAGCAGTGGGGAGGTTTTTAGCAAAGCCTCAAACTCTGAAGACAGATACTGTCTAGTACCTTTGCTCTGAGCTGAATCAGATCAGCTGATTGCTGTGCTTTGTCCGACTCAGATTTTAAACGATTTGGTGTCATTTTAAGTACGTTGGTGTTGGAAAACATATTTTTAAACTTGAATTTAAAAAAGAATTCACTGATGCACTCAGAAGGGAGGAGAAAAGCTACGGCAGCCTACCAAGTAACCCTGTGATGTGAATTATGGAGTGGCCAGCCCTGTCCTGTCCTTTTGAAACAAAATGTTGTATTTGAAGGGAAAAAGCTTTCGAGCAGCGTTGTTGGCAGGCTGTCCAGAGGCAAGCAGGAGGCTCCTGCGTGATGCACCAGGTCCTTGGTTGCATGGCTGCACTCACTGCTCTCTTCTGAGGCTGCAAACACCAGACACTGCTGTTGAAGGGTAAATGAAGTGAGAAAATATAACGGGTAAAGCCTTTTCAGTGACAGAGCTGTCATTGATATTGGCAGGCAGAGTTTTACTCTTCTGTCTTCTTTCATTTATTTTTATGAGCGAACGTGCTTCACGACATGGTAAACAGGATCAGAAAGGAGCTTAAGGGGTCTTGCAGGACACCAGCCTGCTCCAGCTGCCACCATGTGCCAGGCACAAAAGGACCTTTACATACGTAACAGTTCCTAGAAGTTCCCTACATGCTCTCCCTAACCAGACCGAAGAAATGTGGGCTTATTCGTATTATTTCTGTTAAGCTTTTTCTACCATGACATTGCTCTTATTCTGTCCTTTGAAGGAGGAGTCGACGTGTGCCAAGGGAGGCATCCTCCTTGCTGTGTGCCTGTGGAAAGACAGAGTTTGAAAGCTGCTCTTTGAAAAACTTGAAATACCCAAGTCAAAGCTGGCTGCATCTTTTGTGGGGGTTGTTTGGGGTTTTTTTTTGTTTGTTTTATTTCTTTGTTGTATGTTGGATTTTTTTTTTTTTTATTTAAATTCTGAAATTACTGTTGTGACCCCTCTGCTTCAGAATGTCACAGGGCAGATTTATTTGGGGGTTCATCGAAGTTTCTACATGACGTGTGGGACATGATGCTTTCTCTTAAACTACCGGTTTCTTTTTGCCCTGTTCTCCCCTTGCTGTTTTCTGGTGTGGCTGGAACACCTGCGTTGTGTATCTGCTGAATGCTTTGTCACTTGGTTTCTGGCTAATCAGATCTGAGGAAAGCTTTGCCTCTCTTACGCCAGAAAATTAGGCTCAGACTACCAAAGCAATTGCACGGGTTATTCAAAGGATCTATTTTCTTTCCAACCAATACATTCTTTATTGCATTAGGTTTTCCCAGCTTTGTCCCTTACAGCAAGCGGCATAAAACTAAATCAATACAACCTTTTTGTAACTGGTTTAGATGTTGTATCTGTGTTGATCCAGGAGCTGTTTATTTATAAATAATTTCAAGATAAATATTTACTGAATATGGTAGGGTTTTTTTTTTGCACTGACTGCATAATTTAAAAGATCCTGTCTTAAACCTGGAAGTCATTACATTATGCAAATACTGTAAAGCTTAAAATATAAACATGGAAGCCAGGGAACAGGCAGCAGGAATAAATGTGCCATGTGAATTGTGCAGAGGTGTATTATTCTCCTTTTAGCAAATACTGTGATTTGTAACCAAGCCATCTATAAGAACTAATGGCTGGAAGGTAAAGCAATGCAAATGCCATTAGGAGTGTGATGTCCTGAAGGGCATGTCTGAGGAAGGCTCACTTGGTACCCACCCTCTGCATCTTTCATTCATTGTCTTGACACTGGCTGCTGGGCACATACGGGATGTGATACAGAGCTTCTGGTCTAACCTAAGGCAGCTGCTCTTATGAAATAAATAAAGCTGATGACCACTGATGAAGAAAAAAGGGTATATATGGTGGGTTTATCCCACAGCTTTGCTTTCACATTTATAACGAAATCTGAAACCAGGTCAGATTTAAACTTCCTTTTTTGCTGATGTGGAGGTGGATGTTTTTCACACATCGGCTTTTTTTGGTGCTAAGTTCTATATGGATCAAATCTTAAGTAACTGAGCAGCAGATTAATGTTTTACTGGCTGTGGCTACACAGTCTGTTGTGGATTGCTCAGTCTCTGAGCCTAGTGCAGCTTTACTGGGCTTGAGGACAGAGACTGACACTGGGGTCACTGGAACCAGAGTATCACTTGCAGGGCAAGGGCAAAAGTTGCTTGCGTGTGCCTGCTGTGTATTGTGTGGATTCACCCACAGACAGGCAGGAAAAGCCTCTGTATCTGACAAAAGAACCCTGATTAGACAAAATCTGGACTTTTTGTTTGCCAGACTCCTTCTGTGTACCAGCAAACTCTTACTCGGTTTGTTTATTATCTTTTTCACCATAATATTTACCACCATTGGGTGATATAATATTAACTGGTAAATCATTTGTAAAAAAGAGGGGACTTTTTTCTTTCCAGGAAAAGTATATTTCCCCATTTTTGGCCACGTGATATTTAGTGTTCTTCCCTGCCTAGCTGCTGCAATTTCTTTTAAAAAACCGGGTTGTAAATAGTTCTGTTTCCATGCATTGTTAAGCACGGTGGCATTTCAGAAACTGCATCTAGAGGGATCTAGGCTGCTTTCTCTCCATCCCTCCTTTGGACAGACTGATGTTCTGACCCCATGGGATTACATGGACTGCAAGAAACAGAATTTGACTGAAGGTTTTTAATGTGTACGTTAGAGCTGCCAGAGACTGGAAACAAGGACAATATCCTAGACCAAGGAAAGATAACAGCATTTCAAATACTTGTTCAAAGTTCTAGACTGGTCAGCGACAGTAAGATAAAAGTTAGGGACTTGTGTTTGGGGTGAATACTGGATGTGTGTGAAAGAATCATCAGTAAAGCATTTATTTTCATGCAGAACAGATTCATGAGCTTGTGACACATTTTACAGGAAGAATTTTTTCAGTGGGAATGGATTATGGATATGGTACTAGGGGTGCAGAATACAGTAGGAGCTACTTCTTTTCTTCCTTGTCTTCAAAATGAAAATGCAGTCTCTATAGACGTACGTACCTCCTCATTACAAAGCAAGAAGCCAGAACAGAATTTTCCCTTCAAAAGTTCTTTTTAGTGCTTTAAGTACTACTTTTGTGAGTGGTTAAAGAGGTTTTGCTGTCATTGGACTTGCACACATCCTCATCCCACTTCTGTTTCTCCTGTTCTCCACCCTGTCAACAGTCACATTGCTGTAGGGTGAGGACAAAGTGTGAAGAAAAATGATTTGTGCTTCCTCTTTCAGCTCTTTTTTTTTTTCTTGCTTTCATGTTTATACAAAGGCTGAATGAATTTTCAGTGTTCTTGTGTGCCAGTTTCCTGCTTATTACTTGTTTTCCAGTAGCACCTGCAGGCCCACACAGCCTGCATGGACATCACATTAGCAAAGGCTGCGAGAAAAGATGACGCTATCTGGGGAACTGAGGCAAAGAAAGGCAAAGAAAAGCAAAGTGGCTTTCCCAAGATCAGACAGAATTATGTCACAAAGCTGCAATTTCACATTAAAACCCAGAGTTTTTCGTAAGTGTCAGTGCAGGCTGTCCTCTTTTGGTATGAATTTGCAGTTTGAAACTCGGATCTCTTTCACTAAGCCCTGTCTTCTGCATCTTCCTCTGAGGCAGAGGCATTAAAAAGTCACAGTCACAACCAAGTGACACGTACCAAGTGAGAGGACAGAGGATGTTTTAGTTACATCATTCAGTTGCTCACTGAGGATCTGCTAGTGTCTAGTTCCTATTCGTGGAGGTATGTTGGTATAGGCACACCTGTACCATAGGTACACCTATATTGATGGGAAAGGCAGATAGTACTGTTGCCTACTTTGATCTGATAAAGTGAAAGAACCTACACTGGGGGGAAATAATTTTACCAGTGTTTCTACTTTTATATTGCTGAACTGTTTCTTCCTTCTGTACTAAGCAGAGTCTATTTGTTGTACAGAAATGGTCTGACAGTAAATGTTATGTCACTGTAATAAATTGGCTGTGTTTGTCCTGATGTCAAAATTAGGCAAAAGTGAAGTTGAGTTTACCCAATACTTGTTTCACAAATTACTTCTTTGAAAAGGGGCGAGAGAGCTTGGAACTGTTGGGCTCCCATTGACACAGGTTTGACCATTTTCACCTAGGTCAAAAGTGTGCAGCAATTTTCTCTAACCAGTTGTTGGCTTTGTTTTGACTGGGTCAAACTCCACTCCAGTATGGTTGCCACTGTGGCAGAGGCACCTGCACATTCTGCCTGCATAAGGTTGGCAGTTTGGCTGCGGGTGTCCATCTTCTTCCTCATGTAGCATGAGCTCCAGATGTCTGAAACCCACTGGCTGTGCTGGGGAAAAGTGCTGGAAACTCCAGGAAAAATCACAACCCTCTGATGTCCCACCTAAAGCCAAAGTGCAAGAGTCAAATTTGACCTGATCGATTTATCAGTGGGACAGACTTGATTATAGCTGCCTTTAGTAATTGTTGGTGATGAATAACAAGAAAAAAAAAAGCAAAATAAATAAACTGAAGCGATACGTGACAATGGCAGCAGTTGCTGAAAAAATACTGTCAGACTGGAAGAGATGCCTTGTTTATTCTTAGAAGTCTGCTCACAGTGTCTTGTAATGTTTTTATGCTTGAATGTACCTCTGAGTGCACAGTTGTGTGATCATCTGCATGACTTTTCTTTTTTGCTTTCTCACAGTGCATGCCAATTAAAGGCCTTGGATTTGTGCTTGGAGCCTACAAATGTATTTGCAAGGCTGGATTCTATCATCCCAACATCTTCTCAGTGAACAGCTTTCAGAGTAAGTGCCTTTGCTTGAGTTTAAAAAAAACAAGGAAAAAGAAAACAGAGCTAGCATTAATAATGCAGGCCTCCTTTTTATCCTCATCAGGGTTACACAGTAAAATCCCAGTGGTTTGCAACTCTCAGATTATATAATCACTGAAGGAGTTCTAGCCCTTTGGTTTGTCATTCATGACACTCTTGAGGATCCTGTAAAACATACCCACTTGTAGAATATTTGATTTGTAAATAAATGTAAAAACATGAAAAGAAGCCTTGCTTTGGGGAAATAGAGATTTCTGGCATCTGTGCTCAAGCACAAGTATTGAGAAAATGAATTAATCAATTTTCTCTTTGCTCAGGGCGAAGCAGAATGGCCTAGCCTCTGACCTCATGCAGTCTTTAATTGTTTATATCCTACTTATTTTGTAAAGGAGAATCCAAAGTGGCATCAAAACTCTAATATTTACTGCTGAGGTATTAGAGATGGGTCAAGCCTGAGAGTTGTTGGCTGTACAATACAGATGACATATAGCCTGCACGTGCCCAGGACACGCGTTGTGGGGTACTTAGACTGAGTTGCCCGTGGTAAGGGAAACAGGAACTCGGTTGCTGTTCAGCAGGGTATGCCCAAAGTTGACGTCTCTTTGTTTCATCATATGATGAAAGCATAATCTCAACACAGATTTTGTGCAATGGTACTAGTAGAGCTCATGCTGCAGTTACAGGTGTAAAGCTGTTGCGTGAAAGTGTAACAGGCCATCCTTCTCTCCCCCTGCTTTTGGGGGAATATCATCTCCAGCTTCTTTGCACTATCCTTTAGCCAAACATTCATGGTGTCAGCTCTCTGCTGTGGGAGCAATTGGTATGAGGTGCCCAGGGCTTGGAGATGAGTGTCAGTCACCAGGCTTGGCCCAGGACTGTGTGTCTTGTTGCCTGCCTACAGAAATATCTCTAGTAGCACTCAACACTTATCGTGCACCTCAGTGATACTCACAGGTACAGATTCAGGTGTTTTGTACCAGTAAGTCACATGCAGAATTATATGACATGATACTTCTACTAAAAGCAGGCCCCTGTGCTCCCAAGCTGCAAATAAAGTTTCCATATATGGAAGTATGAGTTATGGTAAAGTTGGGATTTAACTCCTTGAGTGAGCGTATTAAAAAAATAATTCTTAAATTTTAATCATACCACAGGCCCCAGAACACACAAAAATAACGTGACGAGAAATCGTAACAGCATTGATCGTTAGGGATGAGATTCATTTTATATCATATCAGCTGTCTGAAAAGTATATGCCTGATATGCATTAGTCATGTAGCTTTCAACTGTGGTCAGCATTGAGATCATGTCCCCTGCCCCAAGGATAATTCTGCTGCTTTGGAAAGGCAGAATTTGTCTTTAGATGGGAAAAGTAACTTTTCAGACAAAGAACTTCTTTTTCTCCATTTACTATAGAAGTAGGAGCCTATGTAGCTGCTTTAGATTGGGTATTTACCTTCTAAATAGCTAACATAGACTGAAATTTGTCTCATGGAAGTGTTTGCATGTGCTGATATTTTAGGATGTATCATTACATGATCTGGGTCCACTTTGATTGGAGCATGTGTTACTGTGAGCAACCATAAACATGAGTTTTGAAGCAGTTATTAATAAAGAACTGCTTTAATTCATCCAGATGCAGCTCAGTTTGCCAGGCTCTATAGGTGATTCCAAAAAAGTGAACAGTGAGACAGCTAGTGTGAGACTGGAAATGACTGTGACATAATGGGAGAAAAAACAGTGGTTTACCAGCTGTCACCCAGCTGTATTCTGTAAAAAGATAAAAAGGAAAAGGTAATGTGGTTAAAATGGCTGAGTATGTATTTGGAGATTCAGAATTATGCTAATACAGGAATTTTAGACACAAATCATGCAAGCAGTTTTGCCAGAAACTGTCTGACCCGAGGATGTCTTTGTGGATATAGGTTAGTGCAATTTGATGATAAAAGAGATAAAACTGAGAGGAAATATTAATTGCTTAGAAAGTGTGCCTAGTGGAAGAAAATAAAGAGGCAGGAAAGATTTGCAGGTCTCAAGATGATATGTAAGTAGATAGATAAATAGATGGAAAAAAAAGACTAATTTTCTGCTTCTGTGGATTGAGAAATTGGATTGACTGTGTTGAGTCTTGAAATGGGAGCATTTCTCAATGGTGCTGGGATTCTGCACTGCAGCACAATATGGTTAGCTACAGTTGTGTGAAGTGTCGGACCTCCAAGCCAGGAGCAAGGTTCTCCTTTAGGTCCAGATGAACGTTTTGGTTTGAGTCTGAAAGATAGCTGTGTAAGTTGGCTTTGCAGGGACACTCTACATGGTTTGCTGGTGGGAAGGCATGAAAGTTTGCTTATCTGCCTCCTCTGCAGACTCAGCTATGCAGCAGTGCTGCATAGGCAGTGTCCTCTGTAGGAAATATTCTGGAAATGGTTGCTTTTCTGCCAGAGAGCACCAGACAGTAGGAATAATTCCTATACTGAAAGAGTGGCGAGGCATTGGAACAGACTGGCCAGGGAGGTGGTGGAGCCACCATCACTGGAGGTGTTCAAAAGACATGTAGACGTGGCACTTCAGGACACGGTGTAGTGGTCATGGTAATGTTGAGTGGATGGTTGGACTTGATGATCATAGAGGTCTTTTCCAAACTCAGTGATTCTGTGGTGTGGCTGCTCCCATGGAGGCTGAGTGTGTTGTAGGTTCCTGAAGTGTCTATGGGACAGAGGTAGAGCTGAAATTTAGGCTCTTCTCTTAGTGAAAAGGAAGCCAGGTAGGAGAGCATTTACCTCCAAGGCTGTTTATTCTTCAGAACCGACAATGCCAAAACATGCAAGACCTTTCTATTTTTCCACATTAGTTAATGAGGACCCTGGGGTACAGGCTTATTGCCATATTTCCAGGGTCTCTTTTGAGGACAGAAATTGATTTTAGAAAAAAAAATGTATTTCATGTAAGTAAGTTACATTAACTTGCACGTGCTTGAGTACAGGATTAGGCACGTTCTCCTAATGGCTGATTTTTTAGCTAAGGCTGTTAGTATAGGTAGATTAGAGTGACTGCTGACTACATACATTGTAACATTTCTGGAACACCCTTCTCCAAAGCATTTATGATCTCTACCTCATGGGGTAGTCAGGTTTGCACTGGAAGATCCTTGGTAGAACTGTGGTGCTTTGTTCAACCTAAAAGTTCATTCTTCAGCAATGCATCATCCGTTATTGCAGAGATTCTCTTGTCATTTGAACATGGAACCTGCCCTGTACAAAAAGGTGCTTGCACCAGAGGTGGCTCTTTTGTCTGGATATGGGACTTTACCATTTCTAACAGTGCTAAGATCACATAAAAAAAAAAACCAAGAGGGGTTTCCAATTCAATGGGAATTCCTCTTTTTTTACATCTACCATTTGGCTTTGGTTCTTCAATAGAAGTCGCACGAGCAGATCTTTGCACATGTGAAGGCTGTCCCTGACTTCAGTGATCCCTTTCTTGGGTGAGGACTGTGACCATGGCTGATTACCAGGTTTTGATGCTGGCAGCTCCAGGTACATTCACACACACTGAGTTACTGCAGCATCCCTGATGCTACTGGTGGTGTTCCTAATTTACTATAGAGCAGGAGCAAAAACACATGAAGAAATTGTTATACGTGACTCAGATAAGAAAATGTTTGATTAAAATGGAATATAATGTATTTGCAACAACTTCCAGGGTTGAACATTTCGGAAATAAAGTAAGAATGTAAAGTTTAGGACCATGCAAAATTACCAAGCCACATTCGTATAATATTTGTGCTTTAAGAAACTTCATAACTTTAGATTTTAAATAATATTTTTTCGGTGGTTTTTACGCTGAAAAGTATTTATTTGGTTGCAACAATAACACAATCACAGAATATTAAGGGTTGGAAGGGACCTTGAAAGATCATCTAGTCCAACCCCCTGCCAGAGCATATTAACAAATGTCTCCCGTAGCTCAGAAATGTGAGGTTTTAAAGAGATTAAATCATCTTTTTGGAGATAGTCTATTTTAAGGGTAATTTTTTATGGAAATGATGAACAGGGATGTGGTAGGGAGAGCAGGTCCATGTGGGTGTAGGTGTTGAGGAAACAAAGTGGAAAACTCGGACAGTAAGTAGTGCACTCTTGATTTGGATATGGACATGGGAGGTGGGAGACTGTGACTTCTGTCTCTGACGAGAGGATAGCGTGGGCCCATTACTCTAGCTGTAATTTAGGAAACAGAGATATAATGTTAGATATGGAGAAGAGAAAGTGGTTTCTAGCAAAGCTCTTGGAGTGATAATGTGCTGAAGTCCATGGGTGTTTGCTCTGAAAAGAAGTTTCAGTGCTAGGATATCTTCAGGATATCCTAGAGGTTCTCCCACCCATTTGGGATGCCCAAGCACGGCTATTTTCCAACATTTCCTTTCTTACCTCACACTGTCTGGGTCAAAAAATCACAAGAGCTCTTCTTGCTATCTGCTTGTATCTGAGAAAATCTTGCTACCACCATGACTTAGCACTACTCTGCTATATTTAGGTTTCCAACATCTTTGTTTAGAATAAATCTCCAAAGTCTTCATGAGAAATACCAGCCTGTTCTCTGTGGGATGCAAGACTGGAGCATCCTACACTGAGGACAAAGAGCACAGGGCTGATGGAACAGACTTGGGTATGCAGTCTATTTGTCCCATCCCCAGGCTTGGCCTGTCAGGAGATGTGTGCTCATGCACATTTGTAGATAGACTTGAGAAAGCAAGAAATAATCACCCTGGCAGATAACCTTCTGCTTTGAATGTTTCAAGCTAAAAATCTGAGGAGAGTTTTCCTAAGCCAATATGGCATGTGCAACATCAGCAGAATAGTCGATGTCTCTGGAATTAAGACTAAACAAAGCATGGCTTACTACTTTCAGTGACAGAGGGGGAGAATTTTGATCAAGGATACTGGAGCAATTCTCTACTCTTGAGAAAAGTGGGAGAAGTTACCACACAATTTAACACACCCTTGATTTGGCTTCAGCCCGATTGTCTTGTTTCTGGAAGCTCCTAAGCCTGTCTTGCTTATATTAATTTTATATATTATACTCAACTCTCAGCAAATTCAGTGTTCCTTCTTATTCTGCTTTTTCCTTTCACCTTTTTATTCGATTAAATGCCCATGGGTTATGCAGTCTTGCAGGGGTTATGGCCAAGTGTTCATGGAGCAGAAAAACTAGGAATCCGCCTATGTCCTCTCTTGGTGGATCCACTTTGATGGACGATCTGTCAACTCAAGAATCATTGATTTTTGCAGACAAAATACTAACTTGCCAATAGGTTTTCTGGATTTCCTGGTTTGATTGTGTGAACAATGGAAAATTAGACTTAGTATAAGTGCACTGGTTTTGCTTTGGGGACAGCGTAGTGCAATCATGCAGCAGCATGCTGAACAAATGTTAATTAAGAAGGATTTTATCTCATTTGAAGCTAATTAATTCACTAGATAGTATCTCTATGAAATTGAGGAACAATTTGAATGAGGATAAGAGCTTGTACTGTGAACATTAAGTAGTTAATGGGTCTGCTCTTCACGTGTCTGTAAAATCCTTTCCTTATTCCCAAATCTTTGATGTAATTTTTACCCCATTCAGAAGTCTACTTCAGAGAATTCCCCATGCAGATTTAGTCCCCTCTAAATACAATGGGAAAGCATCTGGCCTTTAATAAGCTCACTTTCCCTCATGTCTAAATGGGTCTTCGTTTTCTGAGCATGACAAAGGAGAGTGAAATGAGAAAAGCAGCCCTGGCAGGGCTCTTTGTAACAATGGGAGAGGCCAACAGGCAGGCAGGGAAGGGGAATCAGCAGAGGACTGTTTTGCTCCTGTATGGATGAGCTGTACAACTAAAGGTGTCTCCCCTTCCCCTCCTGATACTTCCAGGAAAGGATGCAGAAAATCGCTTTTCTGGTGGTGAGTTGTCAGAGGAAGTCTACACCTGCCTACCTTGCAGGGAAGGATGTTCCTACTGTACAGATGATACTCCCTGCTATGCACAGGAGGACAAGTATTTACGGCTGGCTATCATCTCATTCCAAACGCTCTGTATGCTGCTGGACTTCATAAGCATGCTGGTAGTCTACCATTTTCGCAAGGCAAAGGTAAGCAGACAGGTTTTACTTTGATACCCCTGCTCGTTGTGTGGTACAGACTCGTTTCTGTTAGGTGTACAGCTTCTCATTTTGACAGTCAGCTTCTCAGGTGAGGAGCTCAACTCGAGGAGAGGTTGGGATATCCAAATAGTAATGCTTTGCATTAAGTATGGATGTACCTCAGCTGTTGATGTAGGTTTTGAAAACAAAAAATGCTGAAGGAATTTGTGTCTTCCAGGGAAATCTGCTTACATTTGTAAGTGGTCAGCAAAAATCAAAGCAACTACTATGTTCAAAGTGATTTTGGAAAATTAGGCCAATTTACACAGGTATCCAAGGAGGTATGGGGGTACATAGAGTCTGAGGATCCTCAAAGTCTCTGTTTTACCACGGCTGGTAATGATGTTTGGTTTCAGTATATTTGAGAGACTAGCTGGAAAATTATATCAAAGAGAAATCTTTCCAAATAATTCTAGCTCCTAGAGAGTTTAAACTTAATTATATGGTTAAAGATTTTTTTTTCCCTCTAAAGTATGAATATATTAAGGAGTGTCTGTAGGGTGCTGAAGCAGGTTATGGTTATGTTTTATATACTAACTTAATGAACTTTCTGCTTTTACCTCACTCAAAATCTTTTAACATGTCAGATCTTGTGGAATCTTCACTGCTGCCTCAGTAAATGCAGAATATTCTCTGAAACTTGCAATATATAAAAAAAAATAATTAATTGAAGGCAGCAGATATTCACTACATGCATTTGGTGGACGTAGGTGTGCACACAGTATGCTACACTGTTGAGATTAATAGCTTCATCCACTTTCCATAGCTAGATAACCGTTTCCATTTTGGTTTTTGGAACACTTGATCCCACAGTCTCCTAATCCTACAGTGTCTGTGTTACAAATGCATGGCTCATTTTGAAAGACTTGAATAGCCCGTCAGGAAATCCCAGAACAAGCAGTAACATTCTTTTTTTTTTTTTTTTTCCCCCTCTTCTGTTTCTGACAGTCTTTGTATTTAATGATATTGTATAAAATGATTTAAATTACAGACGTAATTGTATTTATAAAGTTTCTCATTATGAGAAGTCTGTTGTAGGCATCTGTTTAGTTGCTTAACATGAACCTAGCAGAAGAATGTCATTCCAAGTTGCTGAGGTTTTAGTCCACGTGATAATGCTACTTGCTTTTAGTGTGACAGGCAACATCATAAAAGAGGAATACCTTGTGAGTAAAAACTTTACTTTCTAGATCAACAAAGTGAACAGAGCAGATGACTTCATATGCACCTTTGGGAAGTTTTGCTTTATGTTTTTTGTTTGTTTTTGTTGGGGTTTTTTTTCACACTGAAATGTTTTATAAGAAATTTGTGAGATCAGAGGTGAATGTAACTGCACATACTCTTGCTCTTCTACACTTGAATATGTTCTGATATGCATATCCACTATGGTAAAAAAAGATACCTGTTTATTAAACATACTACAGAAATGTTACATTTCACAGAACCTGGTAGTAACAAAAGGTGCATTTTTGCATTTGTGATGACTTTTTGTTTCAAGAACTCTTCAGTCTCTATGAAAAAGTTTAGATTACCTCTTGCCATGAGACATCATGACATCTGAATGAATAAGAATCAGACATAAACCAAAACATTCCTTTTTCCAGATAGAAAAGTGATGTCTTTGAGACACTGCATTTCATTCAGTTGGACAGAGATGGATTTAATTATAATTTTGCTACCTTAAAAGAGTTGACTTTGCTCTAAAGGCATATCTCACTAGGAAAAGGGAATGAAAAATGAGACAAAGTAATACAATGATTAACAATCCTTTCCTGTATAATCAATGTTTTCAAGGAATAGAAACTGATAAATAGACATTCTATTGCTTTTCATGTCATTCAGCTGAGTTTTTTCTTGGATTCCTTTTATGTTCTTTATCTTGTTGGTACAGCATGCTTTTAAAAAGAAAAAGACCTTGTGTGATTACCATGAAATGAGAAGCTGAATGAAGGGCAAACATACCGAGAACAATGTGTATTTGCATAAAAAAGCCCTGCTGGTTACATTGGATAATGGCAGAAATTTGAAGGGAAGGAAGAAAACTAGTAACTGACTGAGTACTCTCTGATAGGGAAATTAATGAAAATTAAAGATACTGAAATATATTCAAAATATCTGCTTTTTGAGAATTTCCAACTGCTAGAGAAACAAACCTCAGTTATGTTAGAATACCTGTCTGTGACTAAAGTTACTGTGTTCAACTGCTCATTGTGCTGACTGGGTGTCAAGAGAAGAGCACTTTGTGGATTCTCTCCCACGTATGACACTACAATGTTCATATAGTTAGAAAAATAATTTTTCATCCAGTCTTTTAACAGAAAGTACACAGAGCTGTGTACTGCTGCTACATCAAGAAACAATCTTCAAAAGTCTTTAAAAGAGCAAAAGATGGGAATATAATTAAAAATAGTGGGAATTAAAAAATGCTAAATTAAGGCCTCAGTGTTGAAAACAATGCAGAGTAGGTATGTTTCATTTTGGTACAGTTGTTGATCGGTAAAATGAGCTCAGTCAAATGGGACCAGGTTACCAATGTGGTAAAAGTAACTGCACAAAACACTACTCGATGCGTGTACTTTAAGGAGGCTCGTGGTAAATACTAACTTCAGTAAACTAAGGTCCCGAGAAGTTAAGGTCTGGTAATGCCATGGGAAGAAACAACTCTGCCATCTTGACTGTGAGATTGTGAGTGTAATAATTCAGACAAAGAATGATAAAAGTTCATAAGGACCCTTTATACTGTGGTGGAGGTGACAACCTTGGTCTCAAACCAATCTATCAGTAAGAGATCAGAACTGTTTTACAGAAGAGGAGAAATACCTCAGCTATTCAGGTCATAGTGGTTACACATACTATGACCGAGCAATGCTTATAATGGAAACTGCTGGGAAGAGTTGCTCATCAGCTTAGTTTTATCAACAATGTGGAATATATGCTGGATCCAAGCTGGTTACCAGAAGGTCAACCACCGGTAAAAGATCATCTGCTCCACTTCCAAAGAACATAGCAATAAGAACAGAGGTGTTTTCAACAGTTACTGCCAGTGTTACTGACAGAATGTGACAATACGACTTTCATGTTGACAAGACCTTTATTACTGACCCAGGATGTAATAATGATCTATAGGGAGGCCTGGTAAATATCAACAAAAGTGGTTCCACAAGTGAAAGATCTTGGCAAAATGAATGGTAATAAATACACAAAGCCTACAGCAAGCTAGATGACTTCCTTCTAAAAGCCAAGCTTATCTTTAGAGGAACATTTAGAAGTCTATGAAGTTTTAAGTCTCTTTTTAAAACTTTTAAAGGTTCCTCTAAAGAGTCCTGTTCAGACTTCTGAAAGAACTCCTGTATAAAACTGCTGAATTATTTACTTCGGGGTAAGCTGCTGCTTATACTGATAGCAGTAGAAGAGGAATTCAAGATAGGAAATATGACATCTGTGTTTATAAAGACTTCCTGTAATGGTGACGAGAACTAAAGATCAGTAGGTCCAACTTACTTGCAGATTCATATAAATGGTAATAAAAATAGAACTACCGGGTCCGTGAATAAATGTGGGAAGTGGGGTTTTGTGAGAATGTGATGCCCTACAAATGTATTTATAGCTCTGTGAAGGTGGATTATGAGCATGTGAATATGAGAGTTCTTTTTCCAAGGTCCGCCAACAAAAGCTTTTAAAAATAATGATCTCAAGGGGCTAGATGAGCTACGCTTCTTGTAGGTAACCAAGAGATGCCACGGGAAAAGACAGTGCAGGAAATATGATATAAAATAATGTAAGTCAGGGAGATGCTTACATGTGAACAAATATTCATGGTTTTTCTTAAGATATCAATAGAGAGTGTTCAAGGGACCTCTCAAGTGGCTAAAAAAAAATCAAGCAGGTGTTTTACACAACTTTCAGTTGCATTGCATCACTCACTGGTAAAGAATATTATGGATGCCAAAGTATAAATCAGTTCAAATAGAATTTAGAAGGAATCGTGAATAACATTTCCATTGCTGGCTGTTTAAACACAGTGGTTTTGGTGAAACATATGGTGCAGGAAGTCCATAATTTTTATTGTTGGAAAGTGGGAGGATAAACCAGGAAGGATCGTGCTGTGCTGTTTTCCTTCTTTAATAATGCAGCAGAGGCCATAACCTGAGGTAGGACACTAGAGTCAGACTGAGCCATTCTTTGCTCTCTTGGCAGAGTCATTCAGTCAGATTTCATGCCTCTCTTGAAAGCATTGTCGTTACTTATATAGACGTGCACATTTGATAGGTGGCAAAACAGAATTCAACTCATTTGTCCAAGATGCATTTACTCCAAATGATCTCTGCTACTTCCTGGCATTGCTGACAAATAAATGAAGCCACAAGTTAGCACCTTCAAGCAGTAGTCAGCATTGGCAAACAGTACGAAACAGATCTGGAGACACTCTGAGAAAGCTCAGACTGATGCTGAGGAATTCATTTGAGGCTTTGACAAACCCAGGTGAAAGTGACTCAGCAGCTCCAGGATCAGCTCAGCAGCAATGTTATTAAACTGCAAGAGTCATAACCGGAGAAAATCACAGGCAGTGAAAAACCGTGGCCCTTTGCCGAGAGAAGGGAGAACTCCAGAATGATAAGGCACAGAAGGAGTAGCAGAAGCTAAACCACTAGTGAAAAGCATTGTTGGGAAAGACAGAAAAAGGTGAAAAACAGAACAGATAAAGCAGATGCCACTGCTATAATGGGAAAAGACAAAGCGTTTCAGAATGAGAGTAAGTGGGGGAAATGTGCCAAACACATAAAAAAGGGGGGGGGAATATTCACAGCTAATACATAAGGGAAAGCAGATGTGTGTATCGCTTGAAAGAAATCTTTAGCTACTCTAGACAACCCTCATGCCAAGCAGTAGCTGGAGCTGGAAACCCAGCAGAGTCTGGAAACCCTGAGCCTGAAATGAACACAAGCTGCAAGAGGCTGAAAAACCCCCGGGAGCTGGAAATGGATGAAATCGCATCAGAAAAGTTGGCGGCACCTGACAGCGATGTTGTGCAATGAGACCTGGGAAAAAGACATTTTTTCCTCAATAGTGGAAATGTTGGATTTTTATTAGACTGCCCTGATGTGATCCTGTGAAATGCTACAGCTGGGGAGGTGTGGGGGCTTCTGCAGTGTAAGAAGGGTGAAGAGACACTGGGTACAAAAGAAGGAACAGGCTCAGCTGACGTTCTCAGCAGTTTGGATGGACTAGATACGTGTCCTAGCAATTCCAGAGGAGCGTATAAAGGAAGAGACACTTCTTATTTCTTTGGTTTTCAAAAGACTTTGACAGACTACAAGGGAACCTTGCAGAACAACTTTCAGCCCTATGGAGTCAGATCTTCATGGCTGCATGCAGAGGAGCAAAACATTGTCTAAGTTGAACTACTAAGAAACGAATCAGCTCAAGATAAACACTACCAAACATCCTTGTGTGCTGTGGCATTATTATTGATTGGACAATGCAAACATTGCTACAAAAAACACCTCCAAAAAATATGAGGCTAAACTAAAAGTAGCAGCTGGCTAGACAAGGACAGAAGTCACTGATGCTAAAACAAATATTTGCAGAAGTGAGAAGCTGAACAGTGATTTTGTAAGAAACAGCATCAATCAAATAGGAGAATTCATCTATGCGAGTAGTGTTACATGAACCAATGGAGAGCTTAAACAGGGAATGGCCAACTGCAGTATTGATTGCACGCAGCATAAAGGTAGCAAAGCAATACAGCACCAGACTGAAAGTTTAAATAAATATAGATGAAAAAACAGGTGCTTTTAGTTATTATTTTTTTATTTTATTTCAACATTAACAGAGGATTTCAAGAGCTAAAGATCTACCTGAGCCTTAGAGAGGAAACCAGCTGCATTGTAAACACATTTTTAGAAAAGTACCCGACCATGGAAGGATGTTACTGGCAAAAGGACCTAAACTGCTCATCGATTATCAGGTTGCCTTTTCAAATGAGTCAGGAAGAAGACCTGAAAATAACTGAACTTTGCATAGTGGCTTACCAGCTCCAACCTGGAGCTGTTGGGTAGTGCTGTGAGGCATTGTAAGTGCCCTTAAGAAATGCCAAGAGCCACTACTGGCAAAGAGACCGGAGAAGCTGCTCTCAGCTGTAGCGTCGAGGAGTCCGATGGCCACTTTGGTGATGAAAGGGAGATGAGGAAGCGATGCCAGCCATGGCTTAGACTAAACATATTCAGAAGGGTCTTGTTCACTGTGAATTCTCCTTCAGATCAACAGTTAAAGGCTTCTGAGTAGTTGCTCCAAAGCCAGCTGCTTTTGCCATCATCTTTCTTTGTCATGCACTGCAGTGCGGGCAGGGGAACCGCAGCTGCACAGGAGGAAACTTTTGGATGATCTGCTCTTTCTGTCTTCCTGATGTATCTGTGGCCAGCATCTCTGGATGTAAATCCAGCACCTCCAGGTAAAATTGACTGCAAAACGATGTTTTCAGCTCTGAAAAGTAACAGAAAAATTGCTTAGAGGAGAATCTTCAAAACAGCCCTTTGGAAGAGTGTTGTCATATGACGTTAGCAGTGCTGAAGGATTGGGAGAGAGCCCATTGAATTGAAGGGCTTTGCACCATTCAAAACCATTTCCAATTGCAAATATAAGAAATTTGTAACTATGACCTTTTATAGTACTGGGGTTTCCCCACCCCCCCCCCCCCATTTATGAACACTCAAGAACTGCAGGAAATACAGAAATACAAATACTTTTAATGAGAGAAGGAAAATATTTATCTGGAATGCTGATCAAGGAAAAAGCTCATAGTTAACAAGACCCCATGGCTAATCCTCAACAAGAATAAATCATTTTACCTCTCTTGAGGGAACTGGCAAACAACAGTGACTGACTTTTTTTTATATGATTTTTACTCTCTGTTGAATACAGATTTCCAGTGTTTGGAGTTCAGGGAGGCTAGATATTCTATGTCCCTACTTTTCTATTTTATTATTTAAGCATTGTGCTAAATAGGATTTCAAAGCTGTGAAGATAGTGCCTAAACAATATAGTTTTAAATACTGCATGAAACTGCACGTAGATGGGAAGGCAACATGCAAATTAATGCTGTAGTTCCCCTTTCTAATATGGAGAAATCAAGAATGTCTTTTCTCCCTTACTGCAGCCATGATAGGATGCAGTAATTCCGAGTGAGATAATCACAGGCTATTGGTGTGTGATGCATCTTTAAATATTAAAGCATGCTGGCTTGGCAAACATACCTTTTTTTTGCTAATGTAAATCGGCCAATTTTTAATTATTTTATTTTTATTTTTAATTTTTTTAACTCTACAGTGGCTCTTATGCCTGGATGCCTTTCATCTTCCGTGCACATTCTGCTTTTTTCTTCCTAGGCACCAATTTCTGACATTTCAGCTGAAGTGGAAACTTGGTAGAAGGAAGAGATCTTGCCCAGATGGAGCAGCTGCTTTACAGGCTGTGCTGGTGGGCATACCTGACAGTTCACTCAGCACATACACATTCTGTGCAGTGCTTTATGCACCCTTTCTTTATCATATCGTAGAGTGCGAACCTAGTTTCTTTTGATTTCTCAGGGAAGTTTACTGTAGACTTGAGGTGTGCAGCTTTAAAGACACTGGCGGTGTTGTGGTGTTAGTGGAGTTCTCATTGCCTTTATCCATAACACTGAACTCATGAACGTGTCCTTTCCCATTTTTCTGTGAAGTTCAGATAAGCCTTTAGGGATGCTGTACTTTTTAAATTCTCATGTAAATAATTACTGAGTGCCATATTGAAAAGCTAGAAGTGCTGGGGCTGTGTTAGCCTGCGGGCAGGAGTTGAAAATTGGAGATGACACACAGACTGCTGGGGTTCCCAACGAGAGCAGGCATTGGGAGGCATGGCTGTGCTAGGGGGGTATTGCCCTGTGTGTGCAGGCTGGTGTGGCATTCTCTTCAGAAGCCCCGAGTTTTCCCATCTGCATGTGCTTGCATTCTAAAACATGGTTTAGAGGAATTAAGTGCTTGTAAATAAAAAAAATAACCGAAGTTCTACTATAGGCACTGTAGGCCAAAGGAAAATCTGAAGCGTGAAGAAAATAAAGCTCTAGATATAAAATACGTTGGTTGATTTCAGTTCGGTCTCATGAAGAACAGATGATGAGATGAGCAGGGCAGTAGGAAGCACAGGAAGGCTGTATATAGTCTGTGCTAGACAGAGTCTACTCCTAATGGGCAAGGTAGGTCTTAAATATGATTTTTCATCAGTACTCAAGAGGTGTATCCTTAGATTCCAAAATCCTTAGATTCCAAAGCTACACTCTTCTCTATATATCTTTCTATTAAGCCAATATTTGTCTGTACAGAGTTGAATTACACAGCAGCTTAGGGCACATCTGGTTTATGCTGCCCTCAAAGTGGTGTGAAGCAGCTGTGGACTGTGACACATTTGCTCCACTTCAGCATTGAGACTGATTCCTGGCCTTTACTTTCCTAATCTTAAGGTTAAGAAATTCTTGCTATTTAAGATCTTGCAGTCTATGAATCATTGTCATCTTCTGTTTTGCAAAAACACCACAAAACTCTACAACAGAGAGATCCAAAGTTCAAATAAAGGGAGCTGATAGTAATGCACTTTCAGCGTAGGGTGCTGACCAGGAAGGTGGCTGTCACCAGAGACAAGGCTGTAGTAGCCTTGGAGGGATAGGCAAGTTTAACTGTATTACACTATGATTTCACTTTTAAAATAAATTATGTAAAATGAAAGTAATTGAACTTTTGAATCAGCATGTATTTTCCAACAACGGGAACGATTACAGCACAGAATATTTTTTCCAAAGCTATTTCAGAGCTAGAAATTAAGCTGAGCGTACTGCTAAGACTTTCCGTTGTCTGTTTTTTACTCTCTGTCTTCAATTCTTGCTGAGTCTTGTATTTGTGACCCTTGGGGGGAAGCTGAGTAGACCAAATGGTCTGCCACATGATAAAGAGCTTTCCCTATTGATTCTTTGATGCAGTAACTTCAGGATGGTTACACTTACCTGAAGTTTCATTTGGGTTTGTGAATGGGCATTTACAGACTTGCTGTGAAGGGACTTCCTATCCCGTCAGCAGAATAACAGCAACATTATTTATTTATTCTGCTATTTGTCTTGAAGTTCTGTGCTGCTGTGAACCTTCCTTGTACAATCAATAGCAATAGCAAAGTCCCTGGTGGCTTGCACAAGGTCTTCGATAAGCCTCCCTTGCCGAGAGCAGAATCCTGTCTCAAGTAGACCTTTCTTTTTGCTTTAATGGTTTAAGTGTAGGCTCAGAAGAACTATTCCAAGCATGCACCCAGTTTGTGGTGAAGGGTCTTTTCAACCAGAAAGGCTTGCAGAATTTCGTAGTAACACTCATTTGCATGATTAACTCCTTGTCTCTGGGAAAAGTTTTTGGCCAGTAGACTGAGCTGAGGTTTGGCGATTGAAATGTGTTTTTTAATGCAGCTGGGATGCATTCCAGTCTGCCAGTGTCTGGACCCCATTTTGACACTAAAAATCAGTATAACTAAGAAGAATCACAGAATGGTAGGGGTTGGAAGGGACCTCTAAAGATCATCTAGTCCAATCCCCCTGGCAGAGCATGATCGTGCAGAGTGGGTCACACAGGAACAAGTCCATGTAGCTTTGAAAGTCTCCAGAGACAGAGATTCCACCACCTCGCTGGGCAGCCTGTTCCAGTGCACGCTCTTTTTGTTCCAGAGACGCGCATTTGAAGATGAGAAAAAATTTCACTCAAATAGAAGAAAGAAATAGCTTAAATGAAGAAAATGGGAAAACAAACAATACCAAGGAAAAAAAAGATAGCGTAAGAACTTCTAAATAGCAGAAATAAACTGTGTGGGAAACCTTACTGTAGGAAAAGTCTTGCATTTTTTAGGGTGCATTTTTTTGTTTGTGTGTTGGTAAAACTTTTATTTAATGGTTGCAACCTCAGGGAAACTTTCTGTGCTGGTTTTTATGTGGTTTTTTGGGTGTATCACGGTGGAAACCAAGCACAGATCGTTTAGATGAAAACATATGCCTGCTTTTCATTCTTTTCTTCATTTCTTTAGGCTGGAGATGAAGGTTTATAGCTCAGAAGCAGCAGCCTTATGCTGTCAGCTTCTCTTTAGGACTTCATGCTGTGAACACAGTTGGATTGCTTTCTGCCTTCCCTGTCCCAGCCACGCTTCCCTCTGTCTGGAATAAAATCTTGACATTTTTCTCTGACATATTCTCATCAATATCAACATAGCTGAAAAGGAACCTTGATCTCCTGCTTCCCTCTAAGACATCTCAGCTACCGCTTTCTTAGTTACTGTAGCAACCTGCTTGTTATCTAACATAATTTTGGACTTTGGAGCTCACTTTGCCTCCGGCTATGTCTAAACCTTACTGAACTCCTTCTGAGTTCCCTTTTAATACATGTTTTCTGCCAGTCCACAGACCTAAAATTCTTGTCTCAGCTTGTTATCTTTTGTCTTGACAACTGCAATGTCCTATCAGCTGGCCTTGCCAAACGCAGTCATGACCTGCTCCTACCTATTAAAAAATGATGCTGCGAATGTTTTTCTGTCCTGCCACTTTGTTTTGCCCTCATTGCATCTCCCTGTTGACATCGTACACGAACTATACCTGCTGGGTTTTGAACTCCCACATGAGCTTTTCTCTCCCTGCTGACGCCATTTCTTTGATGCAGAAGTGTCAACGCCAGCCTCCATCGTCCTCATCTTTTTACATTTTTCAAAAAACAGCCCTTATTCCCTTCATACTTTCCTCATTCTTGGTAGAGGATTTTTGGGAGCATCCCCTGCTCTTGATATCACATCTTCAGTTTCAAGTGCTGACAACATATGTGACTACGGGTAGGATACTGATGGGCTGGGACTACTGATTGCTTATTACAATATGTGATATTACTTTGTTGCTCTGCTGCTCTGCCCATCTGTCCTTTATTCATCTGTTATCCCCTGTCTTAAGCTCATAACTTTGTGGAGCAAGGACAGTCTTTTTTTCTTTCTCCTTGTGCAGGGTCCATGGTAACTTGAGCCTTACCTCATGCTGGAGCTTTCAGCAATATAGTGGTGAGAAGAATAAGTTATATGTCACAGCATTTCCTTCAAAGGCAAATGTGCTTTTATTTCCAATGAAAAATACAATCCGTGAGCTAAACTTACTGAGAGATTACTTAGCATAAGAAATTCAGAATAGCTCAAAAATCTCACCATTTTTGGCATCAACATCTCTCGGATCCAAAGATGCTATTAGTTTGGAGCGGTTCAGCTACTTGGTTCTTGTAAAGTAAAAGCAACTAAAATAAACTGGAGTTGGATTTAAAACCTTCAGAATTATGAGGTTTTTGTTTTATTTGAAATTAGTATAATGATCTTCATCTATAGTTCATTTGCCTTCTCAGTCACGTGAATATTGGGATTGTTTTTAATCTTAATCGGATTTATTCTGACCCTTCTCATATCCTTCTCAGTTTCCTCTGAGATACTGAAAATCTTGAGCTTTGCAGTCAGGTTGTTTTTTTCTCCTGTAATTTACCAGAAACTGTTTCTAGCTGATTGAACTACAATTGATACAGAACGTTTCAGTGGGCTGTGGGATTACCTTCTGTAATAAGTGATGCCATGTTGAATAAGAAAGCTGACATTCACGTCAGGTGTTCCGAAGCTATTTGTAAACTACATCAGGGGAACACAGTAACTGAGCCCAACCCTCCTGCGTGTGAAATTTGGGGTTGTGTGCCATCAGGTTTTCTGTATATTCTGTTTGATCTCTTCCAGACTAAACAGCTATCAATATTAAAGTGCATTTTATTCTTGAAGGCCAGAATGCTCTGCACCTTCCTTTCATTTCATTTCTGCATTAACTGAATGCATAACCTAGTGAAACAAACCCTTTAAGTGATCCAGAATTTTGATGATCATCATTTTACATATTCAGCTTTTAAATTAACCATAAGGATGTGAATAGACTGAAAGTGAACTTAGGCATTATTTACTTCATTACTGATTTTCCTTCATCTACATATTCATTGCTTTTTGGTGAGAACCGGGTATCTTGATCAAAGCAGTATGTCCCCAAGGAAGGAATTCCTGCTCTTATCAGATGTCCCTGGAACATTAACCATTCTTCACCAACAAATACTGTTTTTTTCAAGAATCTGTCTTGTAGGTGGTGTAGTACAACTTACATGCACTTGTTTCAAAACATAGAACACCTCATCTTCATTATGATATATCGTAACAGGTTTCTTAACTTGTATAACAGAAAGAAGCAGTGGGCCACGTGAATTAAAAAAATAAAGCATTTGGTCATTTCTTGGATCCCTGAGGTCTCGCGCACTTTTGATGAAACTGATTTATGTTTGCTGGCTGCTTGACCTTTGCTTTCCTGATTTATTTTTTTTTTCCTCCAAGTAAAAAGTGAATTTAATAATTATATTCTATTTGTGCTCATCTGTAACTAGTAATAGAAGAAAAAAAATTGACCTTTGTGTAAGTATTCTTTAAGGAAAATGAAAAAACATGAGGATTATGAGTATTTGGTTTGGGAATACATCACAAAATCTGCAAATGCCAGAAAATTCTGAGAATTTGCCAATATAGTTTAAGTGACAGCACATAACTATAGGCCTGTCTTTGGAAAATTGGCCTTTGCTATGAAATATACTGTATTTTTAATCCATATTTTGTTAGGAGGCTATTATTGAATTAGAACAATTATCATGAGAAGCATTTGCCAGTATGGCAAGATGTTGAACAGTTCACAGAATTTCATCTGCATCGTTTTAGAAAGAAATTTTCAAGAGATACAGTCTCCCTTGAAGAGTGTTTCCTGCAGTTAGCTGCCATTTCCCTTTTCCTGGGTATCTGTCCTCATCAGTCCCTGGATTTATTATAAAGAAAATAAAGAAAATGTTGACAGCACCATTCCAGGGTACCAGACTGAGATTTCAGGGGACTCCTTCCAGTTGCTTTTCTGCCTGTTGTTTAGTCCCCACTAGTCCTCGTCCAGGTGTGACCAGCATTAAGAGAAACACTACAATGAAATGCAGTTCCACTCTTTTCTGCTCTTCTTAACATTGGTGTCTGTCTGGGAACTGGCAGGTCTAGCTTTTGTCTCTTAACAAAAGAGCCAAATATCTTGCTTACTGTAGCTCTGCCTCAGGCACAGAAAGATGGATCTCTATATTCTATTTCTTAAAAGCAAACTTCAAGTGAAATAAAATTTATTAGCCATTTAGTTTTTGCACACAGCTTCTTCACTGAAAAAGATAATGAAGTGTTTGTAGTTGGGAAAAGTTATATGGCATAAGAGGCAGGGAAAATGTTCAATGGGCTTTAGAAAAACAGCACATGGAAATTAAAGAAAAAATATAGTCATAATGAAAAAACTTTGTTTGCTGGGAAGGTGTATTTTAGTAAGGAAAGGAACCATTAATAAAACATTTCAGCCCCGAGTATTTTCAACTTGACAAAATCTTCTCTCCCTTCTGTCATTTGATAGAAGTAAACAACCACCTATAGCAGGAAACAAGAAATTGAACAGGAAGGACTTACAGAAGTAAGAGACTGATTTGGGAATACAGTCCAATAGCTTCTCATTACATCTTCTGTGTCCTCGTGTGGAGTAGAACGGATCTGCCAGACCTGCACCACAAGGGACCCCACAAGAGCTCCTGGGAGCACTGCAGAGTGAGCAGACTGCCATCACGTGTACCTTGAGCAAAACTTTTTGTTTCACTTGTTTTGAGGCAGTTTTGCAGAGTAATTTATCTAGTCACTTGAAATCCACCAGCTTATCACAGCAGAGTAAACCTCTGTTCTTTCTGTTTCCTGGATTCTGTACCATTGTGTCCTATGTCTGTATGTGCTTTTTAGCTGAATATTGAGTGGTAGGTGCCCTTTACAGTTTAATAAGTATGAATGTGTTCTATTCAAAGTTGACATCAAAGACAAAAATCTGTCTTCACATTTTTCTAAAAATTCCTTGTAGACCTCATTTATCTGCGAGGCAAGCTCACGTTCTGGTGGTAAGCAACCTTTGCGAGAGGAAATTTTCTTTAAATCACTTGGTCATTCTTTGTATAGTAGAAGTGGCAGAACTGTTTTATGAAAGAGAAAAATGCAAAATATGCCAACCTTTTCCCTGTTCACTAGGTTTCCATGGTGCTAAGCTCATATAATACACAGTGGCTTGTGGTCCTGGAGAAATCTGCAGCCTTCTCAGGGTGACACCAAAAGTCTACAGCTCTGTTAATTCAGTAGTAGACAGTGTAGCAGATACAGAATTACTGTAATTGTATTTTGGGTTTTAGTTTCTTCTTTTTTCTTCTCTCTGAAAATACTTTGACACTCGTTTCACTGATTTTGTGTGATATTCAGAAATTCAATGCTAATTAATGCTGTTGTATTTCCTGGATTGCTCAGGACCGCAGAGAATTGAAATGCTGTATCTTCTATGTTTGTTTATCCATCATCTTATTTCATTTTGTTACACTTGATGCAACTTGGCTGGCTACATTTTCCTTTAGTTTCTCCCATGCATATAATTGTTAAGCATTTATTTATGACCCTTTAGTAGTGCCCAAGAGGCACGTATGACTTTGCTAATATGAATTGCCACAGAAATGGTGTTACTTTCTGAGATCCAGGGAGAAAAGGCTACTAATGTTGTCTAGATAGTATGGATAGACTGAAGACTGAGCAAATCCCAAGGCATAAAGCAGCCCTTCACAGGCAGTATTTTTGCAGACCTTGTCAAGGATCTGTGTTAATTGGTAGGGGGAAACAGAAGGTAAGATGGAGGGTACTTGGCCTGTGCTGCCTAGGAACTCACCACCCCCTTATTAATTTTACAGGCAATCTACAGTAAAGCTCTAAGTTGAGAGGTGGACTGCCAATAGCATGCACAGAGCTGATGAATAGCTCCTTCCTACCATGGAGAAGACCTCAGGAACAAAGCAGATATTGCAGTAACACTGAAATCCTGCTTTTGGAGTGTTGTCACATGAATGGGATCTGGCTTTACCCATTCTTCTTCAGTGACATCTTAGAGTTGGACTATGCATGACTGCTCCTCAGCTCTTGCAGTCAACATTTCAGTTTTTCTCCAGGAGCTACCCTCTTGCTTTACTCAGTTTCCTTATGAAGTAGCTGAAGGTAATACCAAGAATAAAGAACAAAATTCCCATTTTATGCTTCAGATAGATGCATTTCTAGCACTCTTGGATCCAAAACTGGAACCAGTAGTCAGCTAGATAAAAAACTCTGGCTGAAACACAGTCTTGGAATGAGATGGATGAGGAAGCTCTATGAAAACTCCTTGCCTTGATACCGTCATCTTAACAAAGGCAACTGTTCATATGTTTATGTCTTAAGTCTTTATTTTGTTCTGATCTATTAATCATATGTCCTGAGTAGCAGCCTGGCTGAGGAAGACAAGGCAGCTCCAGTGGAATCGGGCTGAATACGAGCCAACAGTGAGTTCTTGCCACAATCCAGGAAAAGTGGATTTACCACTTTTTGGATTACGCATTCTTGGAGGTTTTTAAGACTTGGATAGACAAAGCCATGGCTGACCTAGTGTTGGCAGTACTCCTGGGACTAGGTGACTTGTGGAATTCCCTTCCAACAAACGTTTCTATCAGTCAGTGATTCTGTGAGGCTAGTTAGATTTTATTATGCATCTTGTGACATATTAGAGTGTTTATCAGTTAGAAGTAAAGCATGTATGATAACAGGAACTGTGAAAAGAGCATCTTGGTCTTCTTTCAACTAATGATAAGTTGTCAGGTTCAAATTCCCTTTTTTTAGGGTATCCTGGAGAATATCAAGACTTGGAGTTTTCCTTATTTACTTTCCTTTGGATACAGTAGATTAGAACAATAAACCTTTATTTATAAGGTGTTTTTTTTCTGGGGACTTTCCCTGATATCATTTTAATCCACTATAGTGAACAATATTGCTTTAAATGCATGAATTGATATTTTCCCTTTGTCAGTAGTTACATCTTTACCTCTCTGTGTGGTGTTACTTCATCTTCTTTCAGTTTCTCTCGATCCATTTTGTAACTTAGTAGGTATTTTTGCTCTGCCACCCTATCCAGACACCTCCTTTTCTAATGTATATGAGAATAAAGGTGGTGATCTTACTATGAAAAGCTGTGCAAGTCACAAGTTTCACTGATCATATATCCTGTCACCAGACTTTGCAAATGAATGTTGGCAGATGTGACCTTTAAGACCTGTATCTTTACCCACCCATTCCATCTCACTTATTTTTTTTACTTCTCAGATTAATACATTTGAGTTTTCTCTCCGCATGTTTCTTGGGTGCTGTCTCCTTGCCTTGAAAAGCTATAGACATATAAACTCATAACAGAACCAGGATGATCTGCATGTTAAACCCCTGCGTGGTGAGGTGAAGTTACGGGATGCTGAATACCCGCGAGTGCTGAGGGAGCTGGCGGAAGTCGTTGCTAGACCACTCTCCATCATCTTTAGTAAGTCATGAAGGACAGGATTGGTCCCTGAGGACAGGAGGAAAGCAAATGTCAGTCCAGTCTTCAAAAAGGGCAGGAAGGGGGACCTGGGTAACTACAGACGGGTCAGCCTCACCTCCGTCCCTGGAAAGGTGAACAACTTATCCTTGGTGCTGTCTCTAGGCATATCAAGGACAAGGGGGTCATCGGGAGCAGTCAACATGGTTTTACCAAGGGGTAAACTGAGAAAGTATGGTCTGGATGATCAGGTAGCGAGGTGAATTGTGAACTGGTTGAAGGAAAGAAGTCAGAGAGTTGTGGTCATTGGGGCAGAGTCTAGTTGGAGGCCTGTATCTAGTGGAGTCCCTAAGGGGTCGGGACTGGGACCAGTACTGTTCAATATATTAATCAGTGACCTGGATGAGGGGACAGAGTGCACTGTCAGCAAGTTTGCTGATGACACAACACTGGTAGGAGTGACTGGCACACCAGTAGGCTGTGCTGCCATCCAGAGAGACCTGGACAGGCTGGAGAGTTGGGCAGGGAGAAATGGAATGAAAGACAACAAGGGCAAGTGTAGAATCTGGCATCTGGGAAAGAACAACCCCAGGTACCAGTATAGGCTGGGGATTGACTTGTTAGAGAGTAGCAGGGGGGAAAGGGACCTGGGGTTCCTGGTGGACAGCAGGATGACCATGAGCCAGCAATGTGCCCTTGTGGCTAAGAAGGCCAATGGCATCCTGGGGTGGATTAGAAGGGGTGTGCTTAGTAGGTGGAGAGAGGTTCTCCTCCCCCTTTATTCTGCCCTGGTGAGACCTCATCTGGAATATTGTGTTCAGTTCTGGGCCCCTCAGTTCAAGAAGGACAGGGAACTGCTTGAAAGAGTCCAGCACAGAGCCACAAAGATGGTTAAGGGAGTGGAGCATCTCCCTGATGAGGAAAGGCTGAGGGAGCTGGGTGTCTTTAGCTTGGAGGAGACTGAGAGGTGACCTCATTAATGTTTATAAATACATAAAAGACGAGTGTCAGGAGGATGGAACCAGGCTCTTCTCAGTGATGTCCAATGATAGGACACGGGGCAATGGGTGTAAGCTGGAACATAAGAGGTTCCACAGAAACATAAGGAGAAACTTTTTCACTGTGAGGGTGTTGGAGCTCTGGAACAGGCTGCCCAGAGGGGTTGTAGAGTCTCCTCCTCTGGAGACATTTAAAACCCTCCTGGGCACTAGTTTACTTGAACTTATTTTTTCCATAAATGCCTCTTGAAATACATTCCATAGAGATGCAAGACATTTTTCTGTTCCAATATGCTGCTCTTTCTGTGTAGGTGTAGCATTACACACCCCGTGGATTCAGAAGCTACTGAGCCCACCAAACGGGGGCCTCTATGTCCAGTGTCCTCACATTACTTCATCATTTCAACTTGCTACCACGTACCTAAACCTATCTTGCATTATGCCAGCTGGTGCTTTTGATAGCATCCTATGAAACGTCCGATGGCAGTTCACTTGAAACTCTTTCATGGCTGACAATTTGCATCAGATTTGCCTTACTGTTCACTGCAGAACTGAGGGATGGTAGGTACTGTCTAAAAAATCTTTGGCTCAGGTTGAAGAAGATGGTAAAAACCAGTATGGTACCTGGTCTTGACCTTTAGGGTAATACATACCATGCTGTTTTAATTGCTTCCTTTGGATTCCAGTGTTTCTGGATGGAGGTTGGATTGAAGCTAATGCCTAGTTCAGTCATTTTTTTTCCTCTTTTGACTTATCTATACTACTCCTCATTATTTTTTAACTAAGGTCTGGGTTAATTAAAAAAAAGCAAACAAACCTAGAGAATGTGGAAAATGTATGGTAGAGGTGGCTAAGCTAAGTATGAAAATTAGTATGAAGCTAGAAGCAAAATAAATTGCAATATCACTTACGTGTCAGCAGCGTGTAACCATTAAGTGAGACAGGGAAAACCAGAAAGGACAGTTTTACAGACACAAATAAGTAAACATAGAAATAAAACCCCAAAAGGGAAATGAGCACACAGACAGAGTGGCAATAAACAAACTATACACAAGATGAACAGCCGGAGAAATAAATAAGCAGAAACCAAAATAAATGCCAACAAGCAAGGCAGATGCAAAAAACCAAGCAGCTGTTAAAGAACAGAAAAAGAAATTGAGCAAATGTTACATGCAAGTGGAAGAAAATCCCACTGCTTGCAATTTCAGGGCTATGTCCTAAAATGCCCCGATTCCTGTGAATTCCATTGGAGATTTTTAATTGTGCAGACAATATGGGTGGACACCAGTTGATGGAATCTTTGAGTTATCATTTGTTTCCATTCTTTAATTTGTTTTCCTAAAAGACTAAAGGTTGTTTTTTTTCCTGAGGTACGTGGGCATGTTCACTGCTGCTTGTGTTTCAGGCTCCCTTTGACTTTATGTCAAGCATTTGTGATGCTACCCACAGCTGTAGCTTAGGGGCCTGTATTTGCAAAGCCTGTACAGTGGAGGATTCAACTTTTGGTGGAAAAACTGGTGCTCAGAGACTGGTAGAAACAACATCCATCTAATAGAGACTAGCCAATAAATTAATTTTAAAGCATCCTGCTTTAGTTTTGTTTTTTCTTCTGTTTAGCTATTTGCTGTTACTAAAGCTTCAGTGGTGGGTGAAGACTATTTCCTGCACCTTACTTCTTGGGCTATAATAGGGATTAGTGGAAGAAAAAAATTCTCATATATTTTTTAAATCAATATACATGTGTTTTTTCTAAACCCAAAGCTTTCATGTCACTTTGTTGTTGTTGTTGTTATTTAAATACCTCTTTCTCTTTGCAGTAGAGAAAATTAATGATTAGAGTTTCAAAAATGTAGTTCAGGAGAATTCTGATACTCCCATTTTCATCCTTTTTTTTTCCCTTTACACTTACGCAGAAATAGTTCTTTGATTGTACTATTTCTTATTTGAAGTTTTGTGCTTTTCTTCATGGTGGTGGATGGCATTCATCTCTGCCAGAATGTCTACTCCATTTGCTGCAGCATCCTGTTAAGAAGAGCTGCAGTACCTGTAAAAGTTGCGTTAAAACTCCCATTCTCCAGGTATCAAAGATGAAGATAAAAGCAGAGGTCAAAACCTGGATTTTCTAGCATTTTCATTTCCAGTGTTGCTCTATAAGCCACACTTCTTTTAGGGCAGGAAACAGAAGTGCACAGGCAGAATTCACAGAAGATGGTTCCTACCAGAATCCAAGTAAGAAGAAAATCATGAGTTAATTCATTGTTTTGGAAGAAGAGCTGGAAATGCTGAAGTTCTTTGCCCCTGGGGGTTATCTTAACATTATGCTGCCCAGAAAAAAAAGCTTGATAAGAAAAGACTGGTCAGGATGCAAAAGACTTGTTTAAGAAAGGCTGTTCACGCAGAAGTTGAAGACCAGCTTTTTTAGATAATGTCCATCTTCCCTGTCTGATAGGCATTTCAGCTACTTTCTTGGCCATTCTGTCATACATGGATGTGTTGTATAAAATAATAATAATAAAAAAAAAGTAGTTCAGTGGTTTGAGTGTAGATCAATTGTGAGAGATGCAAGTTCACTGACCTCTGCCAGTGTCTTAACTGGTGTTGGGCAGTAACCCTCTGCGTTCATTCCCAATGAGCAAAGTGCTGTTGTCTCACAAAGATGTGAAGAAAAACTGTACCAAAATGTGTGGGGCTCCCAACTATGGCAGAGTCAGGGCCACAAAAGGAATCTTGTGGACATGGTGCTATAATGCTTTTTTAAATTTATGATGAAGTGCTGGGAACTTGACATCACCAAGTGTGAAAACTATATTATTGGAGACAGATTTTTAACCTTTTTTAAATTTCCTAAGCATTTTTTTTTTTCATATACTGCACAAAAAATTTGCATCTCAGGCTAAATTTATGTGTTCATTAGAAGTGTGAAATAGCTCATGCTGCCGTTTATAGTTTATAAAAATATTTGTGCTATTATACATGTCACAGCACTGTGCATGATCCATAGCTGCAAACGTTTAAGCTATAAAATAATTGGGAGTCTGGTCACTTCTTAATTAAAATAATCTGGAAGAATTCCATTTAATGACTTCATAACTGGCATCCAAACATTGACTTTCAGCTTTTTGGTGTTATGTTAGATCAGAACAGAAGTGTCTGGGGAAGCTGTTTTGAAAAGTTGGTCTGTATGTATTGATTTTTATAGTGCCATTTGAAAAAGTTGAATGCATCTGAATACGTAAAGATGGCTATGTAAACAATTTTATTACAGCAGCCATAAAACGTAGTGTCATCTCTTCAGGTCTTTTTTTATTGTTTACAGGTGCTTATAACAAACAAATGTCTCTCAAATACAGAATCAATGTGTTTTGGGCAATTTTTTCTCTATTGATATATAAGCTTTGTAAGTGTCTCTCTGGAGCATCCTTCTAGATGAAGTGAGGCAGGGCTGTTCCACTGGGAAATGCAGTACAGGAGTGCTGGACCATCTTTACATTAGCAGACTAGTGGGTGAGGCTGCCCATCAATCCAAGTGACAGAAATAAATTATGTAAAAGTACTTAGTGGAATTTGATACCTCATTGAACAGTGGACTCACTTGAGCCTAAAAAAAAAGAGACACTGGCATTTCAGTTACCAGTTTTCCAGCTTTTTGCATTTGGGGCTGTGTTTACACTTTACCCAACATCGTAACAGAGAAATAAACAAAACCAAAACACTTTAATTTGGGTACTTGAAACAAATGCCTTGTATTGTGGGAATTCCACTAAGCTGCATTTGTGGGTTTATATTTATTGCTAAGGCAGGCATTGCAGTTCTATTCAGAGTTACAGGATTTTAGCTATTTGTTGGTGATTTGTTTTGTTTTGCTTTGCTTTTTAAGCAACATTTCATGGAATCATATAAGTTCCATGAAAATGATGCTAGAAATATAGATATATATATATGTGTCTCAGTTTCAGGGTGAAATTTTAGGGAGAGGCAGCAGAACAGTTTTGCAGTCTTTAATATGAAACTGTTCATATGAAAGTCTATGGTTCAGACTGACAAGGAAAAGTGAAAGAATTGGAAGAGTCTAGAGAAGGGGAGCCATAATAATGATTCTCGAATACATGAAAAATTCTGGCTAAAAAATAAGAAAATAAGATACACTCCCAAGATTTTCTGGGAAAATCTTGCAATGGCTGAAACAAATAGCCACCATTATCATCTTAAAACCAGTGTAAACTATTCACAACCTTCCCTCCAGACTTGAACTGTGACTAAAATAGCATCAGTACCACCAAGATACCCCTGGAACTCTTATCTTATTGTTTGGCTTAAAACAGAGGCTTTGATGTCAATACCCATTAGAAGCAACTTCTCATGATAATTTTTGATGTGGACACTTGTAGGATGTTGATCACATCTCTGCTAATACACGTGCTTTAGAAAAACCTTTGCTGCAAAATTTTACCATTTCTAGAAAGTAAGTAGCTCCATGCTTATATTGAAAAGGCTTCCTGAGAATTTTCTCCATGTTTTTCAACCTATATTCAGTATATTAGATGTGGTAAAAGTGACCAGTTGAAAAAATGAATGATAAAATAGGAAATCTGAGTAGGAGTACAGATTCACTGAAAAACCTGCATTTTTATCTAGAAAATTGAACCAGTCTTTTGCAAGCAACAACTGGACCCCAGGGCACCAAAAATTTGTCTGTAAATCCATGCAGATAGAGATTTTTAATTTATTTTTTTCAATGATTGCCTTACTTCTGGAAGAATAAACTTCTCCCATCTGGAAGCAGTAGGGAGATTACCACGAACCATTGATTCCAGCCAACTTCTGCTGTCCTATCTGCCTGCATTGCTTGCAGTGGGGAAAGCACTGCCTTCTTCCAGAACACTGTACAAAACACTGTCTCAGGGGCAGGAGATGGTTGGAGAAAGAGGAAGCAGTGTTGATAAGGTGCAGATGCAGTACATACAAATCATCAAACTTATTGGAATATACTTCGCATTAGGAAAAAGAATTGATTTTTCTTTTTTTTTTTTTTGTAATTTAAAAATGTAAGAAGACTGTGATGAAGAGATCACATTAGAACTAGTGAGGAAATGGCATGATATTTTACAGTCCTGACAAGTTAAATTTAAATTAACATCTTTGTACAAAACTTCAGGAAAAAATAAAGGCACTTTCAATCTATGAGCACACTCTATATTCAGTAAAATTGAAGATTATTCATACGTATTATAGATGCCAAGTCATTAATATTAAATGTCAAAATGTTTGAAGGACTTCTTGAAATTTAAATAGCGCAGAACAAATTTTACGGTTAAATTCATATCTGTAACTCCCATGTTCCATAATTCTTCACGTTTGAGAGCAATTTTAGCAGTTTCAAGACACATCCAGGTAATGTGTGTTGAATAGTATTTAACATAGGAAAGAGTGATTTTTTTAAATTGGCTTTTGTAAAACACAAGCGTTGTAATGGGCCTGTGAATTAAAGACTGTGGAGCATGCCAATATGACAGACAGCTTAATACTCTGCTTTAATAAGCATTGCTGGGGAAGTGTTCTACTGTCAGAAGTGAAGGTGCCTTCTGCAAAGAACCCAGCATCTAAATGGCTCGCAGAGAGAATTTTCTAATATATTTTTATTGTTTTTTGTCTTCCAGAGTATCAGGGCTTCAGGGCTGGTGCTCTTGGAAACCATTCTTTTTGGATCACTTCTTCTGTACTTCCCAGTAAGTCAAACGATAACTTTTTTGAAAAATTATATCCTTGCTGACATTTAAAAACGTTGCATGAATCACCTTGGTAAAAATATAAATGTCAAAACTATTTATATAATGATTAGTTTAATCTGACTATAAAATGTGCTGTGTTCTGTAAATATTCTTAAGAATGGTTGAATGTTTTACTGTGTTTATAATACTTTTCAGTTTTCAGTTTGGGGAACTTTCCATTGTTCTGTCTCTTGGAAGTTCTCAGGCATTCTGATAAGACAATACCTCTCTAAACTATGCTATGGGAAAAACAGGCAAAGTGTGTAAAAGGAAGACACTGCTTCTACCAAGTATTTCACTGGAATGTAGTACAAAGGAGAGTAATTATTTGAGTGTATTGCTGGCCTATATTTTGATGTTTCTGGAGCTACATGACATCTGCAGTATCATGTATTTGGGGAAATGAGATGGTATTATCCCTATGCTGTAAGTGGAGGGGGGGAGGGGGAATAAAAATTCACAGTTCTATGAGGAATATATCAGAAAACTTCTAGAAATATACATTCTTTCCCTTTTCAAAAATCCCAGAAAACCCATTTGTTATTTGCCACATAAACCCCGTGTAATGACTAGATAAAGCAAGACATCAGAGTGTAAATTGAGTGAAGCTGATAGAAAGTGTGCAGATCCTGAGACAGAAACAAAGATGGAGTTGTGGATTGTTTTAAAATAAGTTTATGTTCTCTTTTTCTCAATAGTCAGAATCTTCTGTGCTTTTCCAGACCATCATGTAGTTGCTGAGAGGCTAGCTGGAAAACAAATCTCTCTTAACAGTTGCAGAACACATAGCAAATAAACTGTAGTAGAATGAGGTGTCAAGAATATTTTAATAAACACAAATCCCAGTGGAATTTTTTTAACATTTTTTTATTCATGTAGGCCTATTCAGTTCTAAAGAAAAAGTGTGCGCATTTCTAGAATAGTTTTATGTGGTTTTTTTTCAACTTTCACTTTGCAGATGTCAGAAATAAAGAAGTTTTTCTTTTTTTCATATTGTACAAATGCTTTTTACAATTTGCAGTACCTCTCCCTGGGCTTTCCAGGGCTTCTTTCATACTCTTTCCAGTGAGCAGAACAGAAAGCCCGTGCACTGCTTCCTCAGTAGGTGTGAAATGCTGCAAAGCATTTACAGAAATTCATAGCATAAGGCGTAACAGGAGGGGTTTCCCTTCCATGGCTGTCTTCTCTTTGCTTTCCCAGAGAACCCTGGAGCATGTAGTGGCTTCTCCAGGCAGAGGCTCCATAAGAACCAGTCAGTGTTTGTACAGCCTCAACTCCAAAATATGCCAGAAGTGTCATCACAGCTCTTGCTGTGGCTGCGGTCTGATCAACTGTCACTGACTCTTCAGTTTCTTTCCCAGTTCTTGTCTTGATCCTCTAATTGTTGCATTTCACAAAGGATGAACATCTCTAGATGGCTGCCTGTCTGCAGGCTTCAGGTGCTCAGAATCAGGGACACTGAGATACTGTTGGTGGAAAAAGACCTCTCTCAGCAGAGGACTTAGGAAGAACTGTATTGTTAGGTTCAAGAGATGGCCATCCACAACCTTTAAATGCAGAGGGAGGAGAAAGAAAATGGAGCTGGGAGGGAGGTGCTCAATAACTGAAGCATCCCCTCTGCTTTTTGCTGAAGTTTAAACATTTGCCCCCTTTTTTTTTCCACTGACGTTAACGGTGTTAAATGTACAGCAAGTATGAAATGACAGTTTGGCATATTCTGAGGAAAAAATCTTTTGCTCAAAATTCCTGATTAGCCTGTCTTCCAGCTGGGGTGTATAAAGCACAGAAGGCTATAAAGCCCAGCCAGAGAGCTCTATTACATCATCTTTAAGAAAGAAAAGCCTGTGTTTCTCCAAGGTATGAATCATGGGGTCTGAGTACTTGGAATGTGAACTCTTGACATTTTGGGATACAGGGACAGTATCTAAAATGTACTCGCCCTCCTTATTGTTTGGAAGAAGGAGCACAGAACAGAGCAGGATAGTGTGAGAAGGAAAGAAAACCCGAGCTCTAAACAGAGGGTCTTGTTTGCACTGACATTCACACGCACGTTCATTCATAGCAATGTGTAGAGCATAGATTATCAGTTATCATATTGGTTATAAGTCTCATATCTGCAAATCAGATCTTTTTCCTGGGTCATATCCATTGTTTATTTACTTCTTCCTGTTATTCGGTGGTTTTAGTTGTTTCTGAGAAGAACTGGGAATGTTCTGTAACTCACTATGGTTAAGGACTTAGTAACAGGAGTACAGAGGTAAAGTTGTTTCAATGATTTGATTTGGTCCTCCTGTTATGGTAGAGGAGTACATTAGAGCTTTAAGACTAATTAATATAGATCTCACCTCTCATAGACACGAATTAGGCTATGTTTTCCACAGCTAGCATGAAATGTAAGTTAAAATATGGACTGGAGTTCACCACTTTGGGCCAGACAAGCATCACTACAGTAAGGTATTCTCCTTTAACATAAGGCTGTTTTCTTTTTTGTACCATCTCTTCTTCTGCTGTGGTTTGGAAAATAAAAACAGAAAGCTTTACTTTCACACTGAACTAAATGCAGAATTTTATATAGCTTGCCTTAGTATGTGTACAATATAAAGAGATAAAGTAACAGCATTTCTATTCTAAATCTCTGTTCATTTAAGGATTCAATGCAAAATTATGTTCTTATTTAAGAATCAAAATCCCTTAGATTTTCTCAACACTGCATTAAGTCTTTTGCATCTTTATTCTCTGCTTTGCTACACTTTCCTAATTCTCAGTTTTTCTATCCATTCACTCAGTCTGTCATGATTATTTTGAGAGCCTTCAGCATACCAATTTTGCTGTGTCCAGAAGGGCTTTATTGCACCTCTGACTTTTCCTACCCTCCAATTAAATGGAAACCAAAACCTACTTTGTTGCATTGCTTAATTTGTTTCAGTAATTGTCATTGTTTTCATGTCTACATGCAGTAATCTAGTCATAGTCTAGCAGCATTAATTGAAAAATAATATCATCAGCCAGCTGCTTTTGGTGAGAAAAACAGCTGTTATGATGCCCTTCTAACCAAATAGGATGTGCAAATGATGGTATCCACCAAAATTTATTATTCAAATTATACTATACTGGTAACAACACACTGTTCTTTCTTGAATTATAAACAGGCAGTGAGCTTTGTCTATTACAAATGCATAGATGTTGCTGGGCAGCTTTCATTTCTGAGGCTCTCATTTCTTAGATTTCAACTTCATTTCCCTTGTTTCTCACAGTAACATCTCTGATTTCCCTTTACTTAGTCTTTCCATTTATCAGTGGGCCTTCTCCAAATGAACGCTGCGCTTTCTAATTGATTTTGCTTATATTTCTTTATTCTTTGATTTTGAACATAAAGCCAAATCCTAGCTGTCTTATCAAGGAGTCTCTTCACTTCTATGCTTGGCATCTGAGGGAAGGATTCTCATTACTTTCCTTTTCCAAAAATACTGACTATGGTACTTTCCTAACTCCCTGTCTTGCTAATGCTTGGAACACATCTTACATTAACACAGATTTGAAAAGTCTCTACACGCTGCAAAGACCTACAAATAAGGTGAGCACGAACACAATATTGTGAAAGAGTAGCCTGTTAAATGCATTGGGGGCCAGATCTCAAGCTGATTTTAGATATCTTGTAGTGGACACAAGTTGGAAAGTAAGAAATTCTGGTTAGATACCAGGGAACTTTTATTTACCATGAAGGCGGTCAAATACTGGAACAGGTTGCCAAGAGTTCGTGAAATACCCATCCTTGGAGGTATCAGGATTTGCCTGAACACAACTCTGGGTGATCTGACCTGATTAGACTTGCTGTGATCCGGGGGCAGAACTAGATGACCTCTGGAGCACCCTTGCATATGAACTTATTCTATGAGTATGTGTTTTTTATGTATGTATCCGTTGCTGGAACAGCCATCCTGCACTCACCAAACAGTGAAGAGAAGCTAGGCCCTTTATGACACGTTTTAGACTTGAAGATGAGGTGGATCATGGCCAAGGGTTCATTAACTATAAAGGATAATCACTGCAGATTTCCCTAGTACTCTAGAAAAGGGTCTTTCCATTTTATTTGGATCATAGGTGGCCAGCTAATGGAGAAGGGAGATTTTAAATACCATGTTGCCAGGATTTTTATGTATGTATTGTCTTGCTTGGGCAGAGGAGTGATGGAACCAGGCAGAAGATTATGCAATAGTTTGTCTCTCTCCATGAGCGTCCTTGTCATATGAGCACACTTTTTGAAGTTAACATGCAGCCAGTAAACCAATAGCTTGTTTCAAGAGCCAGCTTGCTGTGAATGCAAAAGCCAAAAGTAAGTTGGTGTAGCCTCTGCATTACAAGCTTGTGCTTCAAAGTATGGAAACTTCACTGGCACTGGGAACGCTTGTGTCCTTGTCCTGAACTGCATTTTGAAAAATGTTTGTGACTATTTTTATTATCAGGAAGCAGACACTGAAGAATTTCTGCTTTTTGAGTAAGTGTATTTGAAATAGCAGAAAAACAAGATACACAGTGTGATAGTTCTTCATGGTTCGATTGTCACACATCTATATAGCTATCCTAAAAAATCTAGTAGCTGCTATCAAGGAGATAACTAGAAGCTGTTGAATATATGACTATCCACATCTTGAACTGTGATTAACCACACATATATGTCTCCTGACCTAGATTGCATATTGGTATCTCTATGTATATGACAAATGTTTCGGATATTGGAGGCTCAGTAGATCTATGACATAAATTCTAAGAAATTCTACAAGTAGAATTTGGTGAGGGGATTGTTCTGTGTGGTTGTGTATGTTTGCATTCTGTGTTCACAGGATATGTCAAGCTGACCTCTAACCTCCTGTGCAGAGGAGGGTCAGCCATAAGACAAGGTTACTAAGGACTTTGTCCAGATAGGTCTTAAAAACCTGCAAGGGTAGAGACTACCCACCCAGGGAGTACCCAGGGAGCTAATAAGGTCACATGGTTGTGGTTTTTGAATCATGTGATGTTAGTGGAACATATAGTGGGGTTTCTAAATCACAGGCTGTAGATAGACCAGTGAAGGTACCAATGTTACTTTTCTGTCACATGAGCCTCTCACGCTCATACTTGTGACGCTACTTACAACACCAAGACAAAACCCCATCTCCTCCTTCCATGGATCCAAAGGTGCAGTACAGGACTGTAGGGGTGCAGTGTTGTATTTGCTACTCTGAATGCTTTTTTGGGAATGAGTTTGAAGGATGCATTTATCAGGATCTAGGTTCACTGAATAGCTGAGTATATGAGAGAGAAAAGGACAGTGGTTGGTGGCCTGAATCAACTGCCACATTGGGTTTTCATTGACCTTTTTATTTTAAATGACTGTCTTGCACTGCTGGTGTGCATGGACTTATGTAGTACAGTCTTGTCAGCCCTTCATTCAGTGAAATTAATCTTGTGGCAAGGGGTGCAGGGCAAGATCTCGTGGTCTTTACTCATAATTCCACTGACGTAATGCATGAATACACTTACCTGCATATGCAACAATTTGTAGATAAAATCCCCACATCAAAATCTTATTTTCAAAGTAATATTATAAAACAAGAACACGGTCCTGCAAAACAACACGATATTTAGACAGGGCTTTTAAACTTTTTTGATACAATGTGAGTAATAATATGTGCATAAGTTAAAAATCTGCTACATTTGAAAAGTAAAAGTTGTGGGCAGCTCTTTTCTGCTCATAGAAAGCACTGACACACAAAAAATAGTCAAGAGTGATATTGTGGGTACATTCATATGGAGGAAAGTAGTGCTGGAAGTATTCATGGTATGCTCCTTATTAATGCCTGGAACTCTACTGTAATGATTCATCCTTTTTGCCCTGCTCTCTAAAGCTAAACCATTAGGGGCTTGTCTAGCACTTGAACGGGAGACCACAGCAGTGCCATAGCGTAGGCAAGGCAAGGAATTACTGAACAACACCTGGTGGAAAAAAACATCTAATTAGTGAAAGTCTTCACTTGGCCCTGCTGTTTCTGCTGAATTAAAGTAACAAAACAGGAAAAAAGTCTTAATGAATATGTACTTCATTTTATGTAACTCTTGTTGGATCTCAGTGGCGTATAACCTAGAAGGGATAGGAAAGTTTTTCTCAGCCAATGCCCTCGTTTGAGTTAGAACTAATTCTGTTCAGTGATTTCACTTTTCAGCTCAGTCTCTTCTAAGTCACTGCACTTTCCGAATTTAACAGCAGATTTTCTCAGACAGCGTCTGCTTCCAGCAGTGATAATGCTCCGTGTTTAGAGTTGATACCAAGGACTGATACGCAGAAAGGCTCTTGCTTATACTTGCTCCTGTGCAGACCAAGGTCACTGATGGATCTTGTACCATGTTGGGGGTGCAGAAAGTAAAAGGCTGCAGCTGTGGGGAGGAGTGGCCAGGACAGGTGACCCCGAACTGACCAATGAGCTATTCCAGCCCATAGACAGCATATTTGGTATAAAGCTGAGGGATCACAAGGGTCAAGCTTGCTTCTTCAGCGGCCAGCATCTGTCCATTCTGCCTCCAATCCCAGTCCATGTGTTCCAGAATTCATCTCCTGAATCTGCTTCCCATCTGCACTGAGTCCAGCCTGAGATTTTCCCAGTGCCTGCTCCACAGCATCAGGGTGACGGTGATGTAACTGCCATCGGGAGGGCTGGGTTCAGTACTGGTTTTCTATATATTTGTATATATTCCATTTTATTATTATTTTCATTAAAGCTATTCTGGCTTTCTTTTCTAATCCATAAGTCTCTCTCCCTTACTCCCCTTGTCTTCCCCTTTGGGAAGGGAGAGGGCTTAAGAGAGAGCATCTGTTATAGGTCTAATGGATTGCCCTGACCCTAAACCTTGACAGCCAAACACGTTTTGATGATCAGGCAAGTGAACTGAGTTGATAGGCACACGTGCACAATGTAGTGACTTAAGTTTATGAAAAAATAAACACAACTTATGAAAAAGGGCTTTCATGTATTAGTTCAAAGTATACACATGATAGAACTGATACGTGGAAGATGAATACAAGTGGTATATCACTTTTCATAAACAGTAAAACTAAAGAGACAAGAGTTTTATATAGTATAGATGAGCCAGGATTGAACTGTGCCACTGGGGCCACTTCTGTTTAACGTCTTTATCAGTCATTTGGATGAGGGGACAGAGTGCACCCTTGGTTGATGACACCAAGCTGGGTGGAAGTGTCGCTCTGATTGAGGGTAGGGGAGCTCTGCAAAGGGATCTAGCTGGACTGGGTCGCTGGGCCAAGGCCAATTCCATGAGTTTCAATAAGGCCAAATGCCAGGTCCTTCACTTGGGCCACAACAACCCCCAGCAGCACTCCAGGCCTGGGGAAGAGTGGCTGGAGAGCTGCCAGGCAGAGAAGGGCCTGGGGGTGTTGACTGACAGCCGCCTGAACATGAGCCAGCAGTGTGCCCAGGTGGCCAAGAAGGCCAATGGCATCC
>WTSP01024203.1:31102-61465 GCA_025331215.1 Actenoides lindsayi | reverse complement strand
GACACCGGAGACGCGCACCCCCCTCCCGCCCCTCCTCTTCTTTCTTTTTTATTTTAAAATTTTAAGTTATTCTTTAGGACTCATTCTTAGTTTTCCGGCTGCGGGCGCTGCCGCCGGGGATGGGGCGCCGGGGTGCCCGAGGAGCGCTGGGCGGCAGCGGCAGCAGCGAGCGAGCGGCGTCCCGGGGCGGGCTGTGAGACGCGGCAGCAACAGGTACCCGGCCGGGCTCGGGCTGGGGGGGACACCCAGAAACCCGCCTGGGAAGGAAGGGGGGGCTGCCAGCTCCGAGGGCTGCGGGGCTGAGGAGCCGCTGTCCCAGGAGCCGTTCCTGTCCCCTCTCCTCCGGCACCGCCCCGCCCCTGGCGGGGGTCAGGCCGGAGACAGGGGTGCGAGGAGGAGAGAGGGGCTTCTGCGGGGCTGCTCGGGTGTGCTTTTAATCTGGGAGTGTGGAGAGGATGTCGGTTGTGCCTGTTCGCGGAGGGGTGTGAAAAGCCGCGCGAGGGAGCTGCTTGAATGTTTTCTTGTAGCGCGTGGAAGTGCTTAGCCTGGTTTCCATAAGGAAAAAGGAAAAAAAATCTCAGCGTTTCATTAGGTCTTGCCTTTCTATTTCCAGTGGGCTTTTATGGTATTACTGGTTGGAGGAGAGCTCAGACCCTCTTAAGTTCTCCTTTCAGTCTCTGGCTCATTCCCAAGAACCGAGGCAAACGTATTACACCCTGGCACTGCACTTCGGTTTACCTTTGAATGCCCTGGTTCCAAAAGGTCATCCTAATCCTGTGACTGATCGTTCTATTGCGGTGTTAACTGAGCATTTTGCTGTCTCTCATTCAAAGTTCCAAAAAGCTTTCTGGAAACTGTGTATGTGCGTTTGTGTGTATGTGGCCAGTCTGCCCTTCTGCCCTTTCGTACATCTCCCTGGGAAGAGCTGAATGTATTTTCAGCATAATTTCTGCATTCATTAATCTGGCTGTGCATTCTGCCACGCTCATCTTAATTACCGTGTTTGAGCTGCTGTCACGCAGCTGGAGCCCGGGGCAGGGAACACGCTCCCAAACAGAAACATTATCTTCATCTTCTCCAGTGGCTAATTAGGTTTCATAAGCATACCCAAACAGAGTGCTTGAGGAAGGATGGAAGAGGAAGGTATCTTTCCTGGAAGATTTCTGTGCTTGCTGCCTGAGATCTTCACATACCAGGCAGAGGTATAATGGGATCTGGTTTATTGTGGCCAGGCTTGAGAAGGGTATCCACTGGGACGAGTCAGGAGCCCTGCTTTATACCCATAACAGGAAAATATGGCAGGTTGCTCCATACTTAATTAAGTATGGGTGCATATATGGTACACAGTGGGAGTCTAAAAGCAGCAAAATCTATGTTTTCTTCTGTAAATTCAGCGTTTTCTCAGCCAGTAACTAAATTACTGGGACAGTTATTTAAGATGGTGTCTGTGCTGCTTGCAAGTGCAGATTAGCACTTGTGCAATGTGGACTTTTAAAATCCCAGCATCCATGACCTGATGCTGGTTTAACTCTTGCCATCCAAGCAGCATTTCCTTGACAAGGTGTGGGCTTTGGGCTTTTCTTTGTTTGTTTGTTTTTCTCTGTAAGAAGCAACAGGATTAATTTATTTCCAGGATACTGCCTAAGGAACAGAGCAATTAGCTTTTCTGTGTCTCTCTACTCCTCTCTGGTATGACCGTAGTTACCTCTTAGAAGTGTATCTGTAGTGGAATTAATACTTCTTAAACACTTGGGAATATGTAAGGGGAGAAGGCTGTGGTTTAGGAAGGGGCATTCCTAAGTGAGAAGGTTCTTTACCTCCTTGTGGTCTCAAGGCATATGACCATTTTATTCACCTGTACCCGGAGCAAAGAGCGATACCAAGCATGGCCTCCAAACTCCCAGCAGCGCGTTCAGGCGCCACACAGGATTACCTTTTTGGTGTATGGCCGCTTGATATATTTAAACCTGAGCAAGCAGAAAGGTAACTTCAGACAAAGCATGCTGGCCAGTTGGAGGGGGAAGCTGCTTTGCTTCTCTGCTGGGAAGAAATAGGAGTGGGGACTAAAGGCAGCACTGGCTTTTTCCAAAAAAGGGGTGGCTGCTCTGACTTCTTTTTTTTTTTTTTTTCCCCCTCCTGCTCTACATGTGGCAGGGACAAGCTTTCCACTTACTGGGGTAGTTTTCATCAGTCAAGCTAAGCTGCAAGCAGGGGGGAGATAGACGGCTTGTGTCTGTGGCTATTCAACCAGCACACAGCACCAGCTGAAAGCAGGCAGGGAAGGAGGTGAGGAGAGCAATGCCTGAACGCACGCTTCTGGCACGGGCTTGTTAGTGAGGCCCAGGACGTGAACTCGTATCAGGTAGGGGCCTGTCGCAACACTTCCAAGCAGTGTGGTTCCTAGATGACTTTATGAGCAAAATGGGAAGAAACCTGGTTATCTTCCCACTTAGCAGCAGCTTGGAGGTCGCTGTTTTGTTCACTCAGCTTCCAGTGCTCGCTACTCTTCTGGCAGGGAGGCTGTTAAAGAAGCTTCTCAGTAAGAGATTTTCAAAATTAATCACCAAGAGCACACACTGAATCTTTTTTTTTTTTCCCCTGCCAGTTTCACACAGATTGTGTCACTGACTCCAAGATGTGCTTGCCCTTTTAGAAGGCAGAGAGAAAGAACTGGGCCAACTGTGAATTTAAAATCAAATTTAAAGTCTTTTGACAGCAGAAGCAATTTTGCTCCGGGGGGCTTCACAAACCGAGGTGGCTCCACTTTGGATGTTCAACAGTGTAAACAAGAATTTAATTTCCTCCCTGTGGCAAAGTCGCCAACATCTTTGTTTCCCTTGCTGTCCTTCAGACAATTTAGTTTTACCAGAGCAATGCAGGAGGGCAGTCTGTGTGCAGAGGAGCCGAGTGGCTGGAGGAGGAATGGCAGAATGGGCTTTGCCAGCTCCCCGTGAGAGGAGGGCTGGAAGGAGGACAGCAGTGGGAGCCAACCCTGGATGCAATAAACTGGATCATATTCTATCTGTCTGCCTAATGTCAGGAATGGCTTAGCTAAGGCTGGGCAGCCAGCTGACTCTGAGCCCCATGACCATCCTTCCCTGCATACCCCAAATCAAAGCAGAAACAGTGTATTTTCCTGGCCACAGCTGCTCAGCAGCTTTATTTCTGCTCCTTGATGAAAACGCTGCTCTTGCCCTCGCTTACCTGCAGCCGGGTGGGCTGTGTGGCTGGCTTAGGGCTGGCTCACACCTGTCCGTTCCTGTCGTACAAAGCTGATCCTCTGTCTCCTCCTCCAAGCAGGTATTTCAAGGGGAAAGAAAGCAACAGGCACCAAGTAATCCTCTCCATGAGCTGGTTTTACCTCCATTTGGCAACCTAGAGACAGCTGCCATGCCAAAATCTGGTCGAGCATCCTCCCCTGAGCAAGCACTGGCTGTCTGCTTCCCATAGCACCTTGAGGTCATGTTTTACTGCAAGTGAGCAGCAATTGTATCTCAATTTTCATAGAAGCAGAGAATGGTTTGGGTTGGAAGAGACCATTAAAGGTCATGTACTCCAATCTCCCTGCAGTGAGCAGAGACATCTTTAACTAGATCAGGTCCCACCTGACCTTGAATGTTTCCAGGGATGGGGCTTCTGCCACCTCTCTGGTCAACCTGCTCCAGTGTTTCACCACCCTCGTAAAAACTTTCTTCCTTATATCTAATCTAAATCTACCCTCTCTTAGTGTAAAACCATTACCCTTTGGCCTGTTGCTACAAGTATGCATCCAGGGTATTTGGATACAATCTTCCCATTTTTGTCTCTCCAGCTCTAGCTTTGACAGATCTTTGCTGCTGGGTCTGGTACTGTAGGGTAGAAAGAGGATCCCCCAGTCCCCCACCCTGTCCAAATTAGTGAGGGAGCAGCAGCAAGGCTCCAGGAAGTAGCTGTATCCCAGCCATGATCAAAAAGCAGGTGCCAGTACATGCAGCCTCACAAGAAGAGTAGGTTCCTTGTGTGCTCTTGAATTGATATTTGAGAACAGCAAGCACAGACCTTGCCTTGGTCTTTGCATCCAGGCTCAGCAGCCGGTGGCCTCAATAAGAAGTGAGTCCTCTAAGTGTGACGCAGAAACTGTTGGGTTTTTTTTCCTAAAGTTATGTTTTTCTTCTGTGTCTTTATGTCACAAGGGTATCCTGTAATTTTTACTCACCAACCAGCACAAAAGAAATGACAGATTAGCAGAGAAGTATGTGAGCATCTTTCTTCTTTTCAATGGGAGGAACAAATTGAAGCTGACAGTTCCCTGGAACCAGCGCAACACATGAAGTAGTCACAATAATACATTTTATCTTCCAACCCTTTTAAAGCATCAGAAGCTCTCCAGTCTCTGATGCCTCCAGTAAGCTGACCTTGGCTGGCAGACCCAGCCACCTCATTACTGCTGTCCCACTGCTCACAGCCTGCCCTCTCTCCTGGCCCTCAAACAGCCCGATTAGCTGCAGCAGCGAGAGCTTCCCAGGTCAGGCAGCCTGCTGGTAACTCTTCAGTGACACCAGATCTGTTTCAAATAATCCCTTATGCAGGAAACCATTTATTTGTTTTTTTAATTCAAAAAAAGCCAAAACATTTAGCTGCAACACCCAGAGATTTGTCAAACTTGATTTTGTTCTGAAAACATCAACAGGAAAACTTCAAGCCATCCATCAACTCCCAAAAAGCAGCTGCAGCAGAGAAAATCTGTCTAGTCATCACTGAGGTTCTGGTTTTAGCTTGTGCCTTCACCTCTACAAAAGCTCAGACTACACTGACCCTGTCTATTACTATTTAAACCTTTATTTGATCTGACCAAAGGAAGGAACTCACAGTGGAATCTGTAGGAGACAGGCAAATAAGCACCTGCAAATATCAGCAGGAGAGTTTTTGTTTCAACAGATAGGGCAAGGTTGAGCACCACAGATTCCTTTGTTTTTCTCCAAATTACCATCTCACTGTCTGAGCAGCCAAACCAGATTGATTTGTCCCTCAGTGAAGTGTCTTTCTTCTTTGTTGAATGTATCTTGGATCTGCTAGAAGACCGAGGCAAAAGAGAGCAGAAAAATATGGTTTGTAGTGAACACACTCCTTGAAGATGCCTCAGAAGCCTTGGGGAGCGGGGCTTGTGCTAGGGGCTGAGGTGGTGGCACTGGTCAGTGGTACTGCCTCCGACAGGCAGGTAGGGTGGTTGATATAGCTCTGTATTTGTAGTCTGATGGGTGTTTTCTAATCACATAGTACGAGGGAAAGGGCCTTTTCCATAATTAAGCAACTTGACATCCTCTATTGGTATTTAATTTAGAAGTGTTTGGTTTTAAAACTGTAATTGTGGTACAGAAGTAGGTGCATATGTTACAGCTTTGTGCAGTAGCATCCCTGCATGTAGTCTTTGGCCAGGGAGCCTCCCCAGGTATGGAGACACATTTCCCTCCACTCATTCCTGCAAACATCGCTGGATTGAGGTAGCAACAGCTCTCCCTATGCACATCCCCAACCATACAGGCACGTCTGTGGATGATGATGCTGTTGAAAAAATGACATCATTCAATTAAGTGTATAATGTGTCAAATCCTGCATGACTGCCTGCTCTTTCCTTGTCCTGTTCAGCACATCTGCAAAATACCGTTTTGTTAGTTCAAAGAAGGACTTGGGTTTTCACACCAAGTTGATTGTGGGATAAGAAGCAATTGGCTGTGAGGTGCTCTCTGAACCATGAGGCTTTTTCCCGAATGCAGTGTAACATTTGCAGGCCACATCTACTTGGATATATGCTAAATCTTACAAATAAGAATAGACAACCGCTAAAGTAAACAGAGATGAATGGTCAGTTTATTAGATGTTCAGATTAATGAAGCCAAGAGCTGGAAATGCCTCGCTCAGTCGTCTGTGCTACGCAAACCCAAACCAAAGCCATATTAAAAATGCTAAGGCTTCAGCTGAGGCCAGAGAATAATCAGCTTAAAATTCTGCCTGCACGTACTAAGGTTTTGATTTCTTTGAAATCTGAGGGAGACGTTGCCGTCATCTCTCCAGATGGCAGCTGGACCGCAAAGCCTCGTTCCCATGTGCGCAGGTGCCGCACTGGGAGCGCTTGCAATATATTTGATTTCCATGTCCTACGCTGAAAGCAGAAGCTCCCTGAAGGTTAGATGGCTTTTCATCTGCAGTTTTCCAGCAAGGGGCTGCTTTATCCCCATGCTTCCCTGGCTCTACCCTTAAAAAGAAAATAATCTTCCTTCTTACGGGTAGAGAAGGTGGCATGGAACAGCTCCAGGTGGATCCAGCGTAACAGCTCCTGTGTGAGCAGAAACCTAAACGCTGTATGCATGATTTTTCCAGCCACTGTATTCCTTGTGGGCATGGTGTGCTGCCACCAGGTGAGGAAGACGATCACTTCCATTGGCAAAAGGACAAGATAGTTTTCTGTCACCGTATAAAACCATTATATCCTCCTTCTCCCATACCCAGCATGATGGTCCGTTACTATGATATGAATTGGAAAATGCAGAAATCTCAACAGAGGAGGAAAGGAGGAAAGAATGGGAGGGCAGCGGAGGACAAGCTTACCGGGTCGTTATTGTAAGCTTGCCATTAGTCTGAGATGGCCCCGGTGGGTTTTTCCTTTAAATGTCAGACTGTGGAAAAGCAGGGCTGTGCTGAGATACGTGCTGCCTTAATTTGTGCAATGAAAAGTTATGCAAGATAATTGCCTTGTAGTTGAGCGACAATAAACGCTGTCAGATCTGTTCAGTCCACGCTCAGCTTATCCATAATGTCTCTGTGTCTAAAAGACTCCAATGGTAACTAATCCTATAGCGTGGCTGGATGTATGACGTATAATACTCGAGATTTCTTTTTTTAATGTTCACTAGAGATTAAATTTACCAATTTAGCCTGACTAGATCTACTTACTGTGTATTTCAGGGCTTCATCAGGTTTGTATTGGCTCTGTCTGTGACAGTAAACTACCAGCATTTGGGGTTGTTCTCAGGCACTAATGGAACTGGCACAAACCAGCCTGTAGCCCTGACATTAAACTCTCCTGCTCTCCAAAAGAGGGAAGTGCATGAAGACTGCTCTGGGAATGGTCCTTGGCCCATGCCACTTCCTGAACTATGCCCAGTAGCTGTGTGTGAGAGAGATACCAGGCCCAGGCCAAATCTGTGCCAGTGATTTCTCAGTGTAACCTCCTTTGCCCTAAGGAGCAGGAAACCCTTGCAGATTCAGGAGGGAACAGCTTTTCCATACTGAAAAACCTAGAATCATAGAATTACAAAGTAGTTTGGGTTGGAAGGGACCTTTAAAGGTCATCTAGTCCAACCCCCCTGTAGTAAGCAGGGACATATGCAACTAGAGCAGGTTGCTCAACTCCCTGGCCAACCTGACCCAGAATGTTTCTGGGGATGGGGCTCCTACCACCTCTTTTGGCAACATGTTCCAGCGTTTCACTACCCTCATTATAAAAAATGCTTTCTTTTTGTCTAGTCTAAATCTATGCTTTTTTAGTTTAAAACCATTACCCTCTGCCATAACAGGCCTTTCTAAAAGGTTTGACCCCATCTTTCAGTACTGAAAGGCTGCAGTAAGGTCTCCCTGGAACCTTCTCTTTTTCACACTTAACCCCAACTCTCTCAGCCTTTCTTTGTAGGAAATTCCAGCACCCTGTTCTTTTTTGTGGCTTGCTCTGGACCTGCTCCAACAGGTCCATGTCTTTCCTGTGCTGAGGACTCCAGAGCTGGACACAGATCCAGGTGGGATCTCACCAGAGCAGAGTAGAGGGGCAGAATCACCTCCCTCACCCTGTTGGCCATGCTTCTTTTGTTGCAGCCCAGGATACAGTTGGCTTTCTGGGCTGTGAGAGCACTTTGCCAGCTCAACTTCATAGCTACTGAAATGAAATGTGGTTTCAGAAAGTAGCAGCAAGGAGAGTTGTTCTCCGTAAAATTCTCGATATGTTTTCAAGCAGTTTCTGTAAACACTTGCGTGTCTATAAAACTGTCCTGCATTTTTGTGCCAGTGGGCTGAGACTGCTTGGTGTAAAACAGCAGTGTGGGGCAGGCAGCTGGCATACCTGTGCCTTCTGGCAGTCTGCACATAGTAACCACCTTCCTGGTTTTGCTCAGCTGCCCTGTTGATCGTCAGGTCTTGTCTCCATTACCAGTGTCATTAACACAAGCTTTTCCAAGAGAGATTTGGTAGAACAGGGGAATAGGCTCCCCAGGGAGGTGGTTGAGGCCCCATCCCTGGAGATATTCAAGGTGAGGTTGGACAAGGCTTTGAGTAGCCTGGTCTAGTTGAGGGTATCCCTGTTTACTGCGGGGTGGCTGGACTAGATGACCTTCGGAGGTCCCATCCAGCCCTAGCCATTCTATTACTCTCTACCTAGCACAAACTGCCCTTGCCCTTTATCCTGCATCAGATTTCTTTCAGCTGCCTTTTACAGCTACTTTAATAATCCTGGCTAGAGAAGGTGGTGGTGGTTTGGGGGAAGTTTTGGTTGTTTGGTGGTATTAGATATGGCCTGTTGTCTCCTATACCTTTGAGAGTTTTTAAAGATTAAAATACTTTAACCAGAAGAATAATAACCTCTGCCATAAATATAAATAAAAGTCCTAAAAGTCACATCTGTAAGATCTTCTCTAGCACAAGATTCAAGTTTTGAATTTAAATGCACTGAAGCCAAGAGACAAGAGAGTTAGATCAGAGCACACAGCTTCTCGTGGTTGTGCGTGGTCAGCGTTCCAACTACTTGATGCACAAGAAGAGAGCTTCAGACACATGCTATAGCCAAATATAAATGAAGCAGCGGGACTTTTATGGCAATGCACTCGAAATGGCCACGCTTGTGAGGTGTTGAAAAGATTAAATAAATCTGTTACTGCAATGCTCGTATCTGGGACAAGAAGAAGCTTTAGACATCTTCTGTCCTAAAACATGCAGCGATGTATCTTCAACAGTATTTTAGTCAGGGATGTGCCATTAAGACACCTCTTGAAATAGAACAATCTTATAAACATCTGAGGCGTTTTAAATCACCCTAATCCCACGTATTTGAAGAGGAGCAGCAAAGCATTTCTATCTCATTAGCGGCTGAAAGGGTTTGACAACAATGATGTTTAACTTTCCTTTCAGGGATGAAAAGCTCGTCTTAGTTGTTTAATGTAGCTCACTCCTGCTTATATTAGAGCATACCTGGAGTGGATACCGAGTACAGATACAGTTTGTCTGTCTTGGCTGCAGCAAAACAAATAATCTCTAGAGCAGCCCACTGGTTGCCTAAACCATCCTACCTGTGTTTCCTCAATGCGTTTACTTTCCTGCAGATGCAGAGGGGTGGTAGCCTTGGCTGGCTGACCTTGCCCGTGCTGCTGCTGCTGTCTGCGGTAAACGAAGCTTGTAAACAGCAGAAACACTGGTGCAAAGTACTAAAAGAAAGCAGCACTCTTAAGGATGATTTTTCTATTAAACACTACTGGGTCATTGCTTCTCTCTCCTGCCAGCGAGAAGGTTTTTATGTTCTTACTTGCTTACGCAGTCTGAGGAAGTGAAGCCACTCTGCTGCTTAGACTTGACATACAAATGTAGGTCACTGCTCAGAGTCAGCATGGATTTTGCCAAAAGACTCCCACCGGAGTTGCATCTATTGACCTGAGGGCTGACTTACCCTACTTGTTCTCAGATCTTCCTCGTGGTCTTGTTGCTCGGTAAGGGACAAGGAAGATCAGCAGTGCCACTCGTGGTTTCCTAGGCCTCCCCTCCTGCTATTGCTTGCAGAAGTGCAGAGCAGGTTGATCACTTTCTGTGATCTGAGCTGAGAAATTGAAATTCCCCCCAAGGCGTGTGGCCAGGCGGGCAGTGTTTGGCGGTATATGCCGAAAGAGGTAGGGAAGTAGCCAGGCTGCTGCTAGACAGAGTAATTCCCACAGCTGGTTTGCATCCTGCTGGTCTTACTGCTCCTCACGGGATCGCTCCTTGTACTTTATCTCCCAATATAGGGATAGATAAGAGGGCAGCACAAAACCTCTGCTGCTGCATCACCCAGCTGAAATGACAGCCTGATACCTTGGGTGTGCAGGTCGCTTGGGCCCAGCAGCTGTTGAGGATTTGGTGCAGAGTGGGTTTAAGTCACTCAAAGATCATTCTCAGCTGATTTTCAGAAATGCTTTTTCTTCAGATTATTTGCTGGCATTCGAACAGCAGGGGGCCTTTGTTCTTGATTAAATCTTTAATTGACATCAAGAATGATCAACGATGAGTAGAATTGGAGTGGACTTTTAATCAAAGATAATACTGCATACGGGACTGGGTTTGAAATGAATGAATGTCAAATGTAATTAGACGGTGGGGCTCTGATCTCTCAGCCACGCTCATAGGTACTGTTACGGACCACATTTTGCTTATCTACACTAATGTCAGCTGAATATGATGGCTCTGTGTTTCCAGCTCTGTAAGGGAGCAGCATTAGGGAGGGCACCGCGTGGGCTCGTGCGCACACTCGCTCCAGCTGCCAGTGCAAACGAATGCTGGAACTGAGAAAAAGGAGGTCAGCTACCACAAACCCATCTGTCGTGCACTTGGAGCCATTTAGGATCAAATTTTATTTTCCTTGGGTTTATTACAGTGAAATATCTCATTTGCGTTTCCTTCTCCTTACGTTTTTGGCATGTGCTATACCAGGGGTGAGGACTGGTGCTGTAGGTGCTCCTTTGAGGAGGGGTTAAGCAGTGGAAAAGGCAGTTTGTGGTTCCCCAGTGAGGGGAAAACACATCTCTGACATGTACCAAGAGCTCTGGTGAGAGAGTGCCTACAAACAGGGCAGGAGGAAAGCTCATTGTGTTACAAGACAGAAGGGGTGTTGCTTTTACCATAGCCACTGCCAGTCGTCATTTCTGTGTTAGTGAGGTGATGAGAGTTTGAGCCAAAGGCATTGTTTCACAGCAGAATTAAAAAATGAAGGTAAAAGTTCCCACTCTGACTTTGTCACCTGGACTGGTGTGAAAGACGGCCGATGCTTACTGAATTTAAGGAGCTGTATTGCAGCAGGAGCATCAGGTATCAGGTCCCATACATTTACAGCTATGTATTCTTCACCATTTTGCTACTCACCTGGATTGTTTGCTGTTTTCTTACTATTACTGTTGCTTTTTCGTTTATGTACTTCATCCATTTTGGGTAGGAGGAGCAGAACAAACAGCATGAGCTATTCCAGATGGTAGAGAATTTGTGTTTCTGCTCAGGGTGTCTGGTGATGAGCTAGCAAATACTGTAGCATTTGAGTTGAAAATGTCCATGCATACCACATAAAAAAACGTTCTTAGAGAAATGAGACCATAAAGTACTACAAGTCTTGCTATTAGTAGCAAGTTTTGGAAAAATATTGTCTGAAACAAAAGCTAAAATTTGGTACCGAAATTCTCAAAGCTAACATCTTCACTTATTAGAAACAGGTACTGGTGCCTTGTGCTCACTCACAGGGATTTCTGCATGACAAAGTAAAGCTCCCAGCTATGGGCTTAAGTAGAGCTATAAAAGATGCATGAGTTACATAAACACTTCTTTGTGCATTGTAAAAACTGAATCCACCCAAACTGGAGGTATTGAAACACAACTCATAAAAGAAAGAATCACTGCAGGCATCACTGACGCAGATAAAGCCGTCAATGAAAAGCGAGCGCAAGTGTTCAGGGAGAATAGTGGGTGGGGAGGCTTGGATATCCATGGTGGGGGAAGAGACCCATCTCAGGCTGTCACTGAGGGCAGGATGAGCTGCTGTGGGTTAAACGAAGATTCTTGTTGCTGCAAGAGATGGGGCAGAAGTTTGCCTTCTCGTGCTGGGGTGGGCAGGGAATATAAGGCTATCAGTGGCTTTGGTGCCCACCGAAGCATGACCCTGGTGCTTCCACATCTCCAATTTGAAGGAGAGGGAGCCGTCTTGGCTATAGCCCCTTCTCTGTGCGACACTGCTCCCTGCAGCCATGCTAGTAATAGCCCGTGTGGCTCTTTTTCTGTGCGCTGAAATTAATATCTGAAGCTCACAGATCTGCTGGCCTTTCACTGGGAAGTGAGCTTGTCAGTATAGCCATATGCTGCTATTTGGGAATATCACATAGCCTTGGACTTTGATGGAACAAATGCACATGAGTTTTGTTCTGGCAACCAAGAATAGTTCTTCAGATGGAGCTCACATGTCTCTACAAGTCTGGCAAATGCTACCCTGCATAAGAAAGGAGCAACCCAATCAAGGGGAGCATCAAATGTGCCGTGAAAGTTGTAATCCATGACCAACAGAAGACACCCTTCTACAGGTGCTTCTAGGAGATCCCATCCCACAGAAATGTTCCTGACGCAGGAATTACGAGTCTGTGCACTAATGCCTAAGAGTTGTTGTCCTAAAAGTGTAAAAACTCTTGTGCAAGAATTAAATTTCTCATGAAAGTTTTTATAATGCTCCTGAGTGCTGTCACCCATATATTATTGTCAAATTTTTGTACTAAGAAAACCATCCCAAAGAATGTCTACCATTCTCATCCAAGATGCATACCTTTCTACTTTCTAGGAGTCTAGGGAACAGGGAAACTATAAATTCCAGGTGGTTATTTGGGCTACTGGCCATGCTGGCCTCATATTGCCAGGGTGATTCAATTAAGTCAGAAGGAAAAAGCTGGAAAAAAAATATTAAAAATGACTGGACTTTAGGCTACAAAAGCAAGCTATACCAGCTGAAGGTGTGCTGAATGAGCTTAGCATTGAACTGAGCCTGAATAAATTTAGAATTGAATTGTGCTCTTTATGAGTTTGACTGCAAAGCAGAAAGAATTGGCTGCCTGGGAGGAGGACATGACTTCTAGGGTATAATCAGTTTCTTCCCTTATTAGCTTTATTCTTTTCTTTTGGAGAGATGTTCCTAAATGTGATCTTATTGCAGTTAAAAGTTTTTACTTTTGTGAGCTGGCCAGCTAGTTTGATAAGCAGAACATAGACCTTGTCATAGATGAGAGAGGAACATAATCTTTTATTTCATTATCCAAAAAGATACCAGTTCATTTGTTAGACATACCCCAGGTTGTTGTAATGTTCCTAGCCTGCAAACTGAATCAGTTGACTTCTGTAGCCATCCACTCGCATCAGTTTAGTGGAGTTTCTCATTTTACCCTAATGTAAATAATTATCACCTGTTTTTTAAGGGACAGCCTACAGAGCACGGACCAGCAGAAGAAACAACATAGAAACCATCTCACTGTAGGGATTGTAGCTCCTTAGATCCAGAATGGACTTTGAAACATGTGTCACACAAAAAAAATAATACAGGAATGAGGGATTATCAAGGTTCCTTTGAGTCACTGAGTCCTACCCCACATTCAATTTAATCAGGGATTATAGGTAATCCCAGAGTGTCCTCAGAGGCTCTATTGCACGAACCCGCAGCTGCAGGCAGCTCCCTGACACCCCAGAGGAAACCCTACACCCAGCACCACAACTGAAGCTGCTACAAGGAGAGAACAGGAGGAATCAGCATCACCCCTGGTGTGTTTATTGCAGCTTCACATGGTGGCTAGCACATGTGTAGCAAAACCAACTTCTCTTCCAGTGGTGAACAAAAAAACATCTTCTCCAGATCAGTCATGGGGAAAAAGCAAACAAAAATGAACTGTGTGAAAGGCCAACTAGATTTAGCAAATGTGTTTCTGACTGAATTTCCCCTCTCTTAGCTTGAAGTCCACACTGTTTATCAAATATTTTGTCATTATGGGAGGTGGAGGTCCATGCTGAGGGTGATAGGGAAGAAAGGGCCGCCCTGGGGAAGTGGTGGGCTCGATGGTCCCTTCCCCTCTCATTAGCTCAGGCTCAGCTGTTTCCCTGTTTCCAGACTGAAAGGAGAGCTGGGAGAGGGGACTTTTATTTCCCCAGGGACAGAGACATCATCAATTATCTGCCATTCCCTGCTGCAAGCTATCAGTGAATAGGGCAGAGGAGGAAGAGTACTGATAGGATTTCACCTTATCCCTCAACTCACTGATGGGCTCATCATTCAACTGTGATGCACTTAGCACGGGCAGCACTAATTATATTAATTGTGCGCCTACACAGCACATGCTTTTATTAGCAGTAAGCAGACTGGTGTTTCATTTTTAAAATGAAACATCAGTGGTTCCTTAACTCTATAATAGATTAAAAAATGTAAGCGTACTCATTGCATCCACTGCTGAGGCGGATTTCTCACATCTCAAAAGCATTTAATACCATTTTGGATGTGCAGCATGCTTTGTATGGAGAGAAAAATGTATATTGTATCTAGAAGACAGTAGTATTATATCACAGAACTACTAAATGCAGACAACAGTGTCACAAATACTCATCACTCAGTGTATTTGCTAGCTGTAGGTGTTGTAAATAATCCATTGACAAGGTGCCCCTGTGCAGCCACTGTCTCTGTGAGTCTGGGCTAAGGGGCTGCTGCTGCTAGTTGCAGTCGGTGCGATTTTGTGAGGTCAGTTAGAAGTATCTGAGATGTCAGTAATACAAGTTTAAACCTGAGGAACTGATTGTGTTTGTACAATCGAGTCAGCCTCGAACGTGACCAACTGGAAAGTAACTGAACTGGGAGATTTCATCAGGTCTGGTTCTCTTACCTCCTTTTATCACTTTTTTTTTCTTCTGTACAGAAATTAAACATAAATTGAACCACCAAGATTATATATAATATATATAGAGAGAGAGAGCACAGGCCTATCTGGGCTCTGAGTTCTGACCATTTTATGCAAAAAGCAAAGCAAAAGTAGCTCCAGGCAGGTCTTCAATTTGCATTTCAATTGCACTTCTTCCACACTTCCTTCTGGTATCTTTAGGAAAGTCTTAGCTACTACAGCATTGCAAAGCCATCTGAGCACTTGAGCAAAATAAAGAACAGAAATAAGTCAGTTTCTTCTATAAAATTATTCATTTTTAAAAATTTTCAGAAAAGAAAACCCAACCGCTTAAAGCGTGTCTGCACACGATTACACAGGGACACAAAGCTTTTGTTCAGAGCGAAACCCATTCATCATGCATTCCCATTAATCCAGAAGATACTCATTGTGTGGAAGACGTTAGTATTTTGACAACAGTTCTGAATCGGATGTAATAACGTTTTTATAGCCGATGTGGTCATGATTAGCACCCACGCATCGAGTTTGGTTTTATTCTTCTTATTTTTTTGAGGAATGGCTGACATTTATGCAGTGAAATCTGACTGTCAGTGCTGTTTAGCTTCTACCCTCGTAGGTCTCCAGCCGCTGACAGGGGGTGTGTTAATCATCCTGTCAAACGATGCAAATGCCGAACGCTTTCAAGGGATTTTCTGCTCCTTTGCGCTCTGGAGCCAGCTTTTGATGCAAATCCGTGCATGCAAATGGGAGCATCCAGCACAGAGCCCAACTGTCTTAAGGTTATTTGCAAAAACCAAAGGGAAGATGCTGTGCAGACCCTCAGAGCACTGTGATCTGGTGGTTTAGGCTTGGTCTCTCAGGACCTGGTCCTTGGCGGGGTTTGAACTGTTAGATGTCAGCTGGGGCAGCTAGACACTGTAGCATCTGCAGGGATGTGAGGTTTGACCCTGGAAGCTGCAAAGTGGCTTCTCCCAAGGGCCGGGTATCAGCTAGCCTGAACAGAGCTCAGCCCTGCAGAGGTGTGCTGAGAGTTACAGAGCTAGGGGTGAGTGTAGGGCCAAATTTGGGCTCTCATTGACCGAAGACTCAAGTGTTTCCAGCTGTGGCTGGAACGTGTTTATGCCTGTGCTAGTTAGCTCCTGGTTGGAGCCTGCGAGGAGCAGCTGCACCCGAGCCTGTCCTGCCCCCACTCTCTCTCCTTCCCCCATCTGTCCTGGCCATGGTTTTCTGACCAGCATGGGTGCTCGTGGCCCTGGTCTGACTGAGAACATCTCTATCACAAGGGTTGCTTGTGGTCAAACTGTCTCAGCCCTGAGCTGCTCCTGGGCTTGGTGGGGGACACGAGTGGTGGAGCACAGTTATCTGTTGGCCACAGTAGAGGAGAAAACTGGCCTTAACTGAAGCCCAGGTGGTATCTCTGATGGCTGTCCAGTCACAGGGGGCAGCCCTTGCTTTTGAAACAAAAAGATGTATGGTGTTTTGGCTGTGCAATAGGGAAAACTTCACATTACTAGTAGCACTGGCAATGCTGGGACTAGAAGAAATATTTCTGGCAGAGCTTGGAAATACTCCTGACAAAGCAGCTCCTCGGGCAATGTGGTTCTCTCCACAAAGAAACAGTACCCAGAGTATTTGGCCAGCTTAGCGCTACATATTAAACATAACTGGACGACACACGTTTCCCCGTATATTTGCTTTCTCCAGTGAGTGTTTGCTGTCCAGGCCCCACGTAGCTCTGGTGCTTATCTTTAATAAATACATCTGGTTGCGAAGGTTTACGCCGTAAAACTCTGGCCTTCGCGAGCGGCTGCCTTTTTGGGTGCTTGTGCTCATTGCTTGTCTACGGGGATGAGAGGATGATTTAAACTCACTGTCACTCCCTCGGTCTGTAGGTCACGGTTTCACAGACCATCAGCTCTGCTGCCTGCAGGCAGCTGCAGCCCTTGCCTTGCCTTCCTGCCTCAGCACCAAACACAACCCTTGGCCCAGCTGCTGCATTGAAATGAACTGGGGGCATCGGACGTGCTGGGTACAGCTTTTAAAATAAATGGGAAAAAAAATAATTAAAAATCCCTTTTTCATTTCTTTTTTTTGTCAGGTTATTTTTAAGCTGGCCTAGTTTCTCAGTCCATTTCACAGTGCAATGGCGTTAGTGGCCATGCTGGCACCCCAGGAAGGAAGGAGGTGGTGAGAGGGTGGGTCCTGCAGTACAGGGGAGCTGGTCTCTGACAGCACCTGAGGACTAGTGCTCTCTTCTCCAGCATCCCCCTTCCCCTCCCATTCCTTGTTCTGCTGCCTGGCCTCAGCTGGCCATTACACTGCTCAGATAGCTCGGTGAGGCCGTTCATCTCACCAGAGCAGCACAAAACCAAGGCAGCATGGAAGCCTGCTTCATTGTCTGCCAAGGGCTGCAAGCACCAGGCTTGGGACTCAGAAAACAGTGCAGCAAGAAGGCAAGGAAAAGGGAGACGTGCTCCTCTCCCTTTGTGGCAGCAATAAGCTGATGGAGCTGTTGTGAACCACAACACTTGTTCACTGTTTCTTTACGGGCAGATTAAAACCAGTTTAGTGCAGATGCCAAGCTGGTCATTGGAAATGAGCACACATGGAGCCAGTGCATCCTTCTGGAGTGCTGAGCCCCCTGAACACATGAAATGCAGCACACGGTGCCTGGAGCTTGTTTACTTGCCTCTTGTCTTGGTGGAGAGCATCCCTCTCTCTTCATACAGCTTCCCTGTCTTCCTTCTCAGCAGCCAAGCAGGAACAGCCGTGGAGAAAACAAACAAGGATCAAAGGGGAGACTTGATTCATGCTGAATGAACTTTCTTTTAAAAAAAAAAAAAAAAAAAGATTATATGTAATAGCACTTCACAGTTATAGTGAGTACCTTCTAAGAGCTCTGCAAACTCCCAAAATCATCTCCAGGACACCCAGATGTAGCAGGAGGGGGTGGCAGGGCTGGGAGGAGCATGCCAGGCAGGCCAGAAATCACAGATGGCACTGGGATTAGCACGGTGAAGCACCTGGTTTCCAGTCCCATCCAGACCCTCTTTGTGTCTCTGGCATGTTTTCAGTAGACTCTGGGCCATAAGTCAGAAGTGAAAATAGGATCATTTCATTTTTGAGGGGGGACAACTTGGCAGTGCAAACAGATTTGTGCCCTGGCTCGTGGCCCCTGGTGGGGTTCAGTTGCCCCTTACTGTGTCTGATGGACACCAGGTAGTCCTGGCCTCCCAGCCTGCCTCTCACCCTCCGCTGTGACTAACCTGCTTTCTATTGTTTTTCAGGAATATCTTCCAGGCTCCCTGAAATCATGTCAATAGGATCACATTCATTCTCTCCAGGAGGTCCTAATGGGATTATTAGAAGCCAGTCCTTCGCCGGCTTCAGCGGGCTCCAGGAGAGACGCTCCAGGTGAGTACTGTGCTCTCTGAGGGGAACTTCCAATTCAGGCCCTAAGGGAAGGTGAAGGTGGAAAGGAGTCAAGAGAGAACTGCCTTCTCTCTGATTGCAGAATGAAGTCTTCTAGGCTAACATCTCTGTCTATATTGTTTGTATAATTAAGCTGTTACCCTCTGCCTTATTCCAAGTGCCTGTTTGCCTCTGCTCCCTTAATGCAAGGCTTCCTCACATGCCTTAAAGCTGTGAGAGAATTTTGGAGATTCATTTTAATTTGCTAACTTATGCAGCAATCTTTTCAACATGTGAAATGTGCAGGAACATGATACACTTCCCACCACCCTCAGTTTAGGACTGTTGCTACACAAAATACAGTTTTCTCGTTGCCATGCTGTTATGAATTCAGAACAACTCCACTTCCCTTGCAGGGCTCTCTTCATTCTACCCTGGAAGCAGGGTAGAGCTTGGCTGTGGAGCCTTTCCTTGCACCACCCTTTAGCTAGACTGGATTTAGGGCTTTGAGTCAAGCATTTACCAAATCATCCAGCTCCTGATGCCTCCAAGTTGTTACTTTCCAATTTTAACTTCTGTAAAGTCTCTGAGTGCCAGACCACCAGTTAGCAATTGAGGTGGAACAGCAGGCAAAGGGTAGCCTCCCATCATCAGCTCAAGTCAGTGATGCTTGTTAGATGCTGACCCACCCCGAGCAGTCACCACAGAAGCAATTCATATGCAGCAAAACTGGCCTCCCTTTGCCTTACAGAGCTGCCTGTGGTTCATGCTGAAGACCAGCAGCATGATGCTGTCCTTGACATGGTCTTAACTGAGCCCCAGTTTTCTTTAGGAGTCCTCAGGCTTTATGCCTGACATTATTTGACCTCTTCTTTGTTTTTAGCACCTGGATGTATCTCAGCCCTTTTATGGCTGTGGCTGAGCAGTGTGACGCAGGACAGGCATGGTATGAGACAGAGAAACATCTGAGGAGCCTCAGACTCAGCCTGTTGTTTCCAGACCTGCATTTGTGTCTCAGCAAGGCAACTGGCACATCAAAAGCTGACAGTGCGTGGCCCAGACTGTTCAGACCTCTTAACCTGTAAACAAATGCAGTCCTTTAACTGTCAAGCACAGAAGCAGATCCATTTCTGCTAGCAGAGATAATATCAGAAGATTTCTTCAAGTTATACTCCTTTGAGATCATCACAATTTATAGGGGTTTCCTCTTCTTTAATGTGCATTTTGCAGGTGTAACTCCTTTATTGAAAATTCCTCTGCACTCAAGAAGCCCCAAGCAAAGGTGAAGAAAATGCATAATTTGGGCCATAAGAACAGCACCACGCCCAAAGAACCCCAGCCTAAAAGGATGGAAGAGGTCTACCGAGCCCTGAAGAATGGCCTGGAGTAAGAGCTTTTATCCTGTTTCTTGATTGAAGCTTTCTGTGACATTTTAGAGCCTAAAGAAACGTATCGCAGGAGCTGGGATCCTTAATCACAGGAGAGGAAAATCTACCCCTTGCAGCCTGCACCTTAACACTTAGGATCTGAAATACTTGTATGGAAAACAGGGTAGAATCCCATTTTCACTCCAATTGCTAGGAAAGCTTCCAAAAGCTGGGATTTCAACCTTTTTTTTCCTCTGAATTTCCTAGAGTCCTATCAGAGTCTTGTATCACCTTTAAGATAACGTCCCAGACGATAACAGGGCTTTGACCAGCCAGATAGAAGAGCAGCGACTGGAAGGCACCAGCCCATAAACTAAGCAGCAGATTAGTTTACTTGAAACTGGTTGTTCAGGGTAAGGAGAACACCGAGCTCTTATACACAGCTAAATGAGTGGCTCCTGTTTATTCCCAAAAAGGCAGTAGGAAGCTGCTTTTAGGACAGATCAATGTAAATGAGTTTTTTTGTCTGAAAACGCATCCAGTGAGGAAAGACATTTGTTGGGCAGACTTTCTTTTAGGATGGTCAGCAGCCAGCTCGGTGTGTGCTGCAGAGCTCATGCATCCCTTCTCTGCTTTGTGTTTACAGTGAGTATCTGGAAGTTCACCAGACAGAGCTGGATAAGTTGACTACTCAGTTGAAAGACATGAAAAGAAACTCGCGCCTGGTACGTGTCACACTTCTTCGTTGTGTGGATGTGCAGTAACTTTCTTGAGGTGCTGGAGCAGCCAGGGGGGTGAGAGTGGGACATAGACAATTTGCATCGTTGCTTTTCTTCTGGACCTGTTGGACCAGATCCAGAGAAGGGCCACAATGATGATCAGAGGTCTGGAAAACCTCTCCTATAGAGAGAGGCTGAGAGAGTTGGGGTTTTTCAGCCTGGAGAAGACACTGTATAGCGGCCTTCCAGTGCTTAAAGGGGGCCTACAAGAAAGGTGGGGATGGATTCTTCATCAGGGAGTTTAGTGATAAAACACGGGGTAACGGTTTTCAACCAAAAGATGGTAGATTTATATTGGATTAGGGAAGAAGTTCTTCACTGTGAAGATGATGAGGCACTGCAGCATGTCACCCAGAGAGGTTGTGGATGCTCCACCCTGGAAGTGTTCAAGGCCAGGCTGGATGGGGCTCTGAGCAACCTGCTCTAGTGGGAGGTGTCCCTGCCTGTGGCAGGGGGGTTGGAACGAGATGATCTTTAAGATCCCTTCCAACCCAAACCTATGATTCTTCCCTTCCAGCCTTGGTCTTGTTTGTGATTTCTCTTGACTGACAAACCGTACTTTGTTGTGGTGCTGTTATGTTGCAGAATTAATCACAGTTTCATGTTTTCTGTTGCAGGGAGTCCTGTATGATTTAGATAAGGTACGTTACTCGCTTTGATACTGGTTTTGCAAGGAAATGTTAATATCCATTTGGTGCACGTAGCTGGCATGGGAAGCCTATCTCAGCCAGATCTACTACCCAGGCCAACACCACTGAGGGAGAAGTTACCTGACAATTTGCATTTGACAAGGAAGAAGTCCCCTCCTCTTCCCAAGGGCTCTGGTACTTGCGAGGCACCTCCGCCAGCCAGCCGTGCCCACTAACCCAGCGTCAGACTTACCCCATCAGCCCTTTCCCAATGTCTGTCAAGTTTGGCTCTGGGGCAGGCACAGGGAAGGAGGCAGACCCCCTGCCAGGGGAGGAGGGGGGCGGAGGAGCAAGACCTCCTATTTCTGTCAGCTGCCAGCAGTTAAATCCATTGCCACGTTCAGCTTCACCCTGTAAGCTCCAGGAGGGTGGGAGGCTGGCAGGGGCATGCCAGGGGTGGCTGTGGGAGCCAGATGAGCCTGGGTCATGCCTGCTCCTGCCAGTTCTGGGGAAGGAAAAATTGAAAAATTCAAAATATTTTTCCCTGTAGGAAAATCTGGGTGAAACAAAAGGAAAGTTCTCAAAATCATTTCTTAAACAAGTCCTCTTTATTTATTTATTTTTAATTTTTATTTTTTAGTCAAAATGCCAAGCTTGGGTTTGCTGTCAAAACCAGTTTGCTGAGGAAGAGAATAGATTTTGAAATGCAAAACACAATCAATTTTGATATAGGTTTTCAAAGTACTGAAAATACTGTATTTTCGGCTAAAAAAAGCTCTGATTTGTATTCACTTTTTTTAAGGATTAAAAAAACTAGGGAAATCCCCTCAAATAAAACATTTTTTTATTGTTTTGGTTTTGTTTGGTTGGTTTGGTTTTTTGGGTTTTTTTTGTTGTTTTTTTTGTTGTTGTTTAAAATCCATTGGATACAGTGGGCTCTATTTTCAGTAGCTGATTAACGGCAGTAAGGTGGGACAGCAGATTCTAGATTTACGGGCAACAAAACCCTGTGTGCTTTAAGGAGGAGTTTCTCAGAGTCCTGGGGACTAGCAGAGCTGGAGTTGTGGTGTCTTACTGATTTATTTAAATGTGCCTCACCCTCTGCCTCTTCCTTTCCTTCAGCAAATCAAAGCAGTTGAAAGATACATGAGAAGGCTGGAGTTCCACATTAGCAAGGTAATGAGCGCTCCTATCATCTTTCTTCTGCATCTGCTCCTACGTTATTAGGAAAACAAATTCCTTGGCCTCCTGCTACCCTTCCGCTCTGGGGAGGCTGCCTTGATGAAGCCTCTCCCAAATTCTGTATTTTCACTGTTGGCTGGAGCCAAAGAATGGGTTTCCACGTGGTTTGTAGCCCCTGAGGTCCAGCCGTGCCCTGAGACACTCCCATCTGCTTTTAGATACAGAGAGAACATGGGGTCAGGCACTTGCTGGGAAAAATCTCTCTCATTACATGCTTACCATTAAACTATAGGTAGAAAGAGAATTTCATCTGAAAGTAATTTAACTCAGCAGTTGTCTCTACCGTACACAGCAGCTAGATTGGCATCTATTCCTGGAGCTCACTGCTAACGCTTCTGCTGTGTGGTTTGGGCCCCACATCCACTTGATCACATTGGTGGGAATATTCAGTAGAGGTACTTATGATTTATACTAATACATTTTAGAGCTGGACAAAATCCATGGCATGTATTCTCTTCGTTATAAACATATCTGCTAGCGATTAGTTGCTTTTCTGAGCCTGACAAAAGAATGAATTATTTTTGATGGATGAAATGTCTTTTGAGAGTCATTTGAAAAGTGTTCACACAGCTTGAAGTGCTCCAATGATGACAGCCCATCCAAACCTTTTAATTTTAGTCTTCTCCTACTCTTGGAGCTGAAAAAAAACCAACCCAACAACTCATAAGGCAATAGACTGAAATTTTGTTCCCCAAACCACCTTCTCTCTTGCTGGCAACATGAATGGCAAAATTAGTGCCTAAAGAACATTTCCATTCAAGTCCTTCCCACTCCAGCCTGCTCAGAGCTAATGCTTTCTGAGATTATAATAGGAATGAAAAGCACCAAACACAAGAGGTAATGCCGGTCAATATTACTCAAGCTTGCCGAGTACATTAGTTCACTTTCTGTAACCCACAGCAACAGAGACTAAAAGAACCGAGCTGTGCTGTGTTAAAGCTCACAGGCTTGGGCAGGTAAAGCAACATCTTTGTTTCTAATGACAGAGAAGGTGTTTTTCAGCTGTGCCAAATCAGGGCAGCAGCGATGCCTTCTGCTGTCTACCCACCGCCGCTCCCTGCAGGAAGCAGAGTGAGAAAAACGGGATACACGGCAGCAGACCCCCATGTGTAGGGGGGCAGATGAGTGTGCCCTGGCCACGCTCGCATGGGCAAGGGCAGGACATCGGCCCCAGGTTAACGCTCCACCCTCGTGGCAGAAGTAAATGCCAAGTGGCAGCTATTTATAGTAGCTGTCCTTAGCTTGCTGACTCGCGAGAGAAATAGGAGCGGCTATGACTCCAAAAAGCTTTTTTTGTAACTTTGAAATGGCAAAATGCTTCCTGTGCCTCCATTTCTCTTTGCTGAACTCTTCCACTTTGTAAAGCAGTCCCTGTTTTGGTTAGAGATCCCTCGAGTCAGGGGCTATGGCCTTTGGGAATCCAAGCTGGCCTTGTAAAAGTTGATGTAAGGGTTTGAAGCTGTCAGGAAGACCAGTCCCGTTCCAAACAAACAAGCAACAGCACTTTTTATTAGAGGTTAAGCAGGCTTGGAAAATAGGATTTGGAACATGCCTGGATTGTCACATCAGGTTCATCTCTAATACAGCAACACACAGTTGTAGACTGAGGAAGCCAAGGTGCTGATGCTTTCATAGAGAGAAATTCTGCTGTGAAAATCCACTGCTGAGCAACAAGAACCATGGGGCACTGGGTGATCACTTGATGCCAGAGATAACAAAGGAAAAAACAGTATTCCAGGTAAAAAACAAGTATCAACCCATTTTAGCAGAGACATTAGAAGCCAAAAGAAGAGAGAGCTCCTTCTATTACTTTCCTTCTCCTCACCCTGATAAAGTCAGATTAGAAAACATATGTCACCTGTATCTGGCAGATTAAGTTTATATAAATATATATCACTATATCATTACATCTGGAGTATTGTGGTCAGTTCTGGTCTCCCCAGTTCAAGAGGGACAGGGAAATACTAGAAAGAGTCAAATGGAGAGCTGCGAAGATGACGAAGGGACTGGAACATCTCTCTGCTGAGGAAAGGCTGAAAGCCCTGGGGCTGTTTAGCCTGGAAAAGAGAAGACTGAGAGGGGATCTTATTAATGTTTACCAATATTTGAAGGGTGGGTGTCAAGTAGAAGGGCCCAGTCTCTTCTTAGTTGTGCCTTGTGATAGGTCAAGAGGTAATTGTAGCAAGGTGAAACACAGGAAAAACTTCTTCACTGTGAGAGTGACAGAGCCTGGAACAGGCTGCCCAGAGAGGCTGTGGAATCTCCTTCTCTGGAGACTTTCAAGACCTGCCTGGATCTGTTCCTGTGTGGCCTGCCCTCAGTGATCCTGCTCTGGCAGGGGGGTTGGACTCAATGATCTCCAGAGGTCCCTTCCAACCCCCACCATTCTATGATTCTATATATATCTGGTGTGTATATATATCTATCTACCAGCTATACCATTGTAGACTCCCACTGAACAGCTCAGATGGAGTAATTGTATACATTCAGTGCAGGGATAAGAGGGAAAAGGGAAACCAAAGCATGAGATGTCTAAATCCATTGCACTCCGAAGTTAGATCCAGGTGAGACTTTAAACAGTGTGTGACTGTTTTGCCAAACTGCCAGAGTGCTTACGAGACGTTGGGTGCCTAAGTCATGCCAAAGCAGTTTAAGATGAGATGATGACTAGGAAATTATGTGAATGCCTGGGGAGCTGAAGTTCAAAATACTTTCTTAATTTGACATCAGCTGTTTCTATGCCCTTTCCTTGTGCTGATTCTGACTATGACTCCCAGTTTGTGGAGGATGGGCATCGAGAATTCAAAACATCACTCCCTGCTTCCATTGCTGCCTGTTAGTCAAATGTTGCAACAGTCTCAATCCATGGCTGATCTTAGCAATAAGGAAGACATTGTTGGCCCTATTAAATGTGCCATTTAAGGAGTCCAGTCCCTTTTGGTAGTGTGGATGTTGCAGTTGCCTTTGAAAGAGCTCTTCCACAACAATATATTTGAGAAGCTTGCTGCATGCCTGTCCTACCATTATGATAGATAGTATGTAACCCAGACAGGGGAAAAAGGGAATAGCAATGGTTAAAGGCAAGCAGGTGAATTGCTGGCAGCATCTAGTGTTGCTGTAATGAGATTTTTACAGTGGAAGTTATTTTTATCTTTCTTTTTCATAGACTGTAACAGTATCACAGCTTCATTCGCTCAGCCCCTCCGTTGGATCTAACAGTTTGGCTGAGTTTCCTTGTAATGCAAACAGCTTCATTGTTTGTTTGGCTTATTTTGTTGAGGTTTCTGGTTTTTCTCATTTCACCTTCTTTGGTCCTACTAGGTGGATGAGCTTTATGAAGCCTATTGTATCCAGAGACGTCTTTGTGATGGTGCCAGCAAAATGAAGCAAGCCTTTGCAATGTCTCCTGCCAGCAAAGCAGCTCGAGAGAGTTTAACCGAAATCAACAGGAGTTACAAGGAGTACACAGAGGTACATCCTCATCCGTTTAGTCTTTCACTCTCACACTGTTTGAAAGCCATGGCAACTTTGCCACTGATTTCAGGGAGACTTTCATCCAGATAAAATAAAATCAAACTTGGGAAAGAAGAATTGTTATTTGTTTGTTTGTCTTCAGGTGAATACCCGATGACTTACAAAGACAGGTTACAGGGGCCCAAAGAGTTCCTTGAAATAAGAATGCTTACGTTCTGTGAAAGCAGGGTTACACCCAGGAACTCCTGCACAAGAGAAAAGCATAAATCTGCCCTGAAACTGTGTATATTCTAACTATGTCCTTCCTGCAGATTTTGGGGTGTCAGGTCTAATGGCATTGCAAACATCCCAGCACACAAGGTGCGACAACCTTCCCAAATCTGAAGGAAGAACCAGAGAGGGTCCAGTACCCATCTCCCACAGTCTCTTTTTTTTTTTTTTTTTTTTATGTACTCCACATTTCATGAGAGATTAAATCATGCTGGGAGCCACTTTGGCATGGAGCTGCTGCTGGCACATGTCCTGGCTGGAGAGGACTGGGACAGTGACCAGGTTACGCTTCAAGGGCCACAACTGCCCTCTGCCAACAGCAGGATTAGAGTGCAACAGAAGAAGATCAGGGGGTTACATTCAGCTCTGGTGTGAGCAGGCATAGCTCAGCTGCTGTTTTTAGGCCCAGACGTAGCTAAACAGTGAGGATGGCTCTGGCAGACTGATTTTGTTGCAAAATATCTTTCATCTGCATAACAGAATCTTTCCTTCCAAATAAATGTGAAAAAAAAAATAAAAGAAAAAGAAAGAAAAAAAAAAAGCAGAAAGAGGGTTTGTCTGACCTCACTGTTCCCTTTTCCAACACAGAATATGTGCACCATAGAAGCGGAGCTGGAAAACCTACTGGGGGAGTTTTGCATCAAGATGAAAGGTAATTGCCTTTTCACCTTCTTTCTCCTGAACAATAGCTGTTGCTGTGCACGTTAATGAGGGCACCAAGATGTGCCAGTGTGGGGTGTATTTATCATAGGTGTGGTTTTTCCCCCACCAGCCCCATTGTTGCGCCTTCAAACCCCCAACTTAAACCCCTGCCCAGTGGAAAGATCTCAGAACCTACAGAGAGACTTTCTGAGATGCTGCTTCTTGTTTTTGAGGCTAATTACCTCTCTCAAATGCTCCTCCCAAGAGCCAAAGCAATTCAATTTCGAAGGCTGCTGTACCTTTTGCTTCTATTTCCATAATCCTTTAAGAAGATGACTGGGAAATTATGTGAATGCCCATGGAGCTGAAGTTCAAAATTCTTTCTTAATTTGACACCAGCTGTTTCCAAGTCCCTTAGTTTTGCTGATTCTGACTACTATTTTTTGAACAAAAAAAATCCTAAAGACCTGGGTGTAGTTTACTATTTAAACACCTAGATAATTCCATGATGGCATTCACCATTCTGTTTTATTCCTTGTCTTTATGACAGGGGTCTTTGTGGGTTTGAATACAATGGAATCAGTTTTACCTGAAGCCTCAGTGAATCATCAGATATTGCTCATGCTATTATCCCTTTAAGACTCAACATCTTCGAGAAGAGATTGGGGGGTGGGGGAGGGATACCTTATTTGTATCTTCAATCACTGGCATGAAAGTAGTTCTATAAAACAAAATCAGTATCTAAATATTCATGCACTTGTAGTTCTTCACTTGAAACCTTGCCATTTAAAAAATCCACGGTATGGCTGGTGGAGCTTTTAGAGCTCACAAATCTACAGGGTTTTGACTCTGCCTGTCTTGTCACAGTTGTGCTAGTTGTGTCCTGTGGTTGCACTGCGTAAGACATTATCTAGCCTAGATTAAGTTAAAATAGTTACTCCGTGCTCCCATTTTAGAGAACACAAGTGCAGAAGCTGTTAGAGTTCTCCTAGCTCCATCCCACAGCAGCAAACCTCAGGTTTTAAAGCCCCCAGTCTTCAGGACTGGAAAGGCAGTCAAAGGTGCATAGATGAAAAGTTACAAGATGGACACACAAAGACCGGGCCAGATATTTCTCTGCAAAGAAACCGCAGCAGAACTGCAGTGGGGGCATGCTGAAGGAACCACGAGGCCACACAGCGTAGGAAGGAAATTGCATCAGACCAGGTTCCTCAGAGTTTCCTCACCTGCTGCAAATGCAGCGTACAGTTCCTGACAGCAGGACATGTTGCAAAAGGTGTCAGGCATCACAAACAGTTGTGCTGAAAGGGTCTCGCCTCTTCTCTTTTGTATGCCCAAATCCTCCAGTAAAGCTCGAGGGCCCCCGAGAAGGCAGGTGCTGTGCTCACGTGCAGGAGCAGCACACAAACCACAAACAAGCTACTTCTGAACACAGTCCTCATAACATACAGAAGCCCAAACTAGAAAACAGCAAAGGGAAATGCTGTATTGTTTAAATGCTCTCTAATTAGGACATCTACCTTCTCTATCTAGATCATTTTCCCTAGGAATACGAATGCAACGGGACAACCCGGCCACGGCTATTGCTAACGCTCACAACAGCTCTAGCACAGAAGCCTGCAGATCATGCAGCAAGCCTCCCCCTTATGTTATACTGCAGCATATCCAGCTAACTTTAGGATCTAATTTAAAATCAAAGCATTCCTCTCCCCAAAGCTTATCTGTTCCTAGTCATTCCAGTGAAACTTATTTTTATTTTGTGCCCTCTGTCACACTGAAAGGAAGCCAACCTACACAGTGCTGTCAGGAAGCAAGGGACCCACACTGTGTTTTTGTGACTGATTTTTTTTTTTTAAACCCTAATCATTTTTCAAAGGAAAGATAATAAACTTGCCAGCAGGCTTAGATTACTACTTAGGATTACTCAGATGTTGATATTAAAGAGGGAAATCCAGGGTGGAAATTTAGAAGTTCCTGTATGGATTTTGCGTGTCCTGTTATAATGTGTAGGGAAGTACCCCTATAGCTGTTGGAAGTGCCAGGACAGCAGGAGGTGACATGTCCAGCTGTTTCACAGAGGGAGAGCTGGCCTGGCACACTAGGGGCTCTGCAACATGGAGTCCAGCATCAGCAACCACAGTCCACGTGTCCAGCATCCCTCTCACGAGTGGAGCTGTACATGCTGCATGAACTTCAGGGGGCCCTGTCACCTTACCATAGCCACATAGTGACCTTGCATTCTAATCACACTCACACCCTTGGACCAATCTCCCATCCCACTTGCGTTGCAAGCCCAGTGCTTTTACAAAGGCGTGACATTTGAAATCACAGGATAGAGGCATTGGCTCCTGCCATGCGTTCAATCCCCAAGAACCATTCAGTTACCAGAAAGTTGTTTCCTATGAAAGTACTTATCCCCTGTAATCAAGTCAGCACATATCCCCCTCTTCATCAGGCTGAAGAGATTTGACCAGCCTCAGGCCAGGCAACGCTCACAGACCTCAACTCTGGACAACATCCATGTGGAGTTTTAAGATGTGTTCCCCTACCCACCCCATCCACTGAGCAGAGAAAAGACCTTTTATTTTGCTCAGATACTTTCAGTGATGTCCCCGCAGAGATCAAATTCACTTATAAAAGCATTCCCAGGGAGAGAAAAGCAGCAGCAGAGTGCTAGTAAGCTTAAATTATTTATAAACAGTAAATAAATTAGAAAGGAATTGGTAATATGAGTGCTTAGCAAGGGCCTCTCTGTTCTGCTACGCAGTAAGATGAGCAAAGAAAACTGGTATTTGGTCGAAGAAATGAAAGAGGAGGATCAGGAGACACAGGCACTGCATGCAGGGATCTAGTTGCTCCTACAGTCCAACTAGTAGAACTAATTCAGCCTGGTAAATAAAGCCAATGCTAGGGCTCATTATAGTTGCCTTGAGTTTACCATACTCATGTTTGTTCAGTCATGGCATTTTAGGACAAATGCAGCCCAAAGACCAAGGCAAGTTTCTTTTCCTTCCTTTCTCTGCCCCAGGCTTTGTATGCGTCCTCAAGATGATTTCTTTGGGCGTTGCAACACTAGAGGCATAGTTTTAGGCTTACCCAAGCAAAACTGGGTAAATTTTTATACCAAACCAAGCACAATAGCTACTTTCTGAGGAGATCTGTGAGAAAGCAGAGGTCCCTCTGTTGAGGGACATGGGTAAGTTAATGAAAATCAAGTTGACTCCTGTAGAAGAGCAAGTTGCAATGCCAGGAGAGGGACGCTAACTTCCTTGGGATTTCAGTATGGACCCTCAGGAAATTCATTTCATATACACAGTGCCAATATAGAAATAGCATCGTTATGTCTTAAAGTAAAAAAAAGTTAAAATAAAAAAATCAAGCAAGTGCTTTGCTGCACTAACTTCTCCCTCTCTGGGGAAAGATGGGATAACTCTTGTATTACAGATGTCAGTCATGTTTTCTGAGGCGGTTACTATTAAAAGACACTCGGATGGTATAGGAATGATAATGTTATGGAAATGCCAAATAGAAGGAGCCCTTCTTGTGTTCCTATGAAGATGTACTAGAAAGGAGCATGGGTTACAACGTACAGCTCCCTCGGGGCAGTGTTAGGCAGCAAGCATTACATGGTAATCAACAGCTCGCCTACACCTCACCATAGTAAGGGCATTAAGCGGAGTTTCTGAAGCCAGAGGACGTCAGGAAGCAGTTTCTTCTTTTTCTGTAATTATTATCTAAAAGAAAACTTTGAGCGTTTGTGAGAAAGAGCTGGAAAGCGCATGTCTTACCTATGCAAGCAACCACAACCCGATGAATTTTATACAAAACCAAAACAAAAAAAAAAAAAGGGAGGAGGAAAAGTAAGAAGGGGGTGGGGCCGGGGTTA